>JAXIVJ010002642.1:10000-12500 GCA_036785665.1 Chirona hameri | reverse complement strand
CCGCCTCCGGGCATACAACACCGCCTCCGGGCATACAACACCGCCTCCGGGCATACCACACCGTCTCACGTCATCATCAGCAACATCATCAGCAACATCATCAGCAACATCATCAGCAACATCACCAGCAACATCATCATCAACATCATCAGCAACATCATCAGCAACATCATCAGCAACATCATCATCAACATCATCATCAACAGCAACATCATCATCAGCAACATCATCATCAGCAACATCATCATCATCATCATCATCATCATCATGATCATCATGATCATCATCATCATCATCATCATCATCATCATCATCATCATCATCATCATCATCATCATCATCATCATCATCATCATCATCATCATCATCATCATCATCATCATCATCATCATCATCATTATCATCATCATGCCCGGAGGCGGTGTTGTACCGCCTCCGGGCATACCACACCGCCTCCGGGCATACAACACCGCCTCCGGGCATACTACACCGCCTCCGGGCATACCACACCGCCTCCGGGCATACAACACCGCCTCCGGGCATACTACACCGCCTCCGGGCATACCACACCGCCTCCGGGCATACAACACCGCCTTCGGGCATACTACACCGCCTCCGGGCATACCACACCGCCTCCGGGCATACAACACCGCCTCTGGGCATACAACACCGCCTCTGGGCATACCACACCGCCTCCGGGCATACAACACCGCCTCCGGGCATACCACACCGTCTCACGTCATCATCAGCAACATCATCAGCAACATCATCAGCAACATCATCAGCAACATCACCAGCAACATCATCATCAACATCATCAGCAACATTATCAGCAACATCATCAGCAACATCATCATCAACATCATCATCAACATCATCATCAACATCATCATCAACATCAACATCATCATCAACATCATCATCATCATCATCATCAACATCATCATCAACATCATCATCAACATCATCATCAACATCATCATCAACATCATCATCAAAATCATCATCAACATCATCATCAACATCATCATCAACATCATCAGCAACATCATCAGCAACATCATCATCAACATCATCAGCAACATCATCAACAACATCATCATCAGCAACATCATCATCATCATCATCATCATCATCATCATCATCATCATCATCATCATCATCATCATCATCATCATCATCATCATCATCATCATCATCATCATCATCATCATCATCATCATCATCATCATCATCATCATCATCATCATCATCATCATCATCATCATCATCATCATCATCATCATCATTATCATCATCATGCCCGGAGGCGGTGTTGTACCGCCTCCGGGCATACCACACCGCCTCCGGGCATACAACACCGCCTCCGGGCATACTACACCGCCTCCGGGCATACCACACCGCCTCCGGGCATACAACACCGCCTCCGGGCATACTACACCGCCTCCGGGCATACCACACCGCCTCCGGGCATACAACACCGACTCCTGGCATACTACACCGCCTCCGGGCATACCACACCGCCTCCGGGCATACAACACCGCCTCCGGGCATACTTCACCGCCTCCGGGCATACCACACCGCCTCCGGGCATACAACACCGCCTCCGGGCATACAACACCGCCTCCGGGCATACCACACCGTCTCACGTCATCATCAGCAACATCATCAGCAACATCATCAGCAACATCATCAGCAACATCACCAGCAACATCATCATCATCATCATCAGCAACATCATCAGCAACATCATCAGCAACATCACCAGCAACATCATCATCAACATCATCAGCAACATCATCAGCAACATCATCAGCAACATCATCATCAACATCATCATCAACAGCAACATCATCATCAGCAACATCATCATCAGCAACATCATCATCATCATCATCATCATCATCATCATCATCATCATGATCATCATCATCATCATCATCATCATCATCATCATCATCATCATCATCATCATCATCATCATCATCATCATCATCATCATCATCATCATCATCATCATCATCATCATCATCATCATCATCATCATCATCATCATCATCATCATCATCATCATCATCATCATCATCATTATCATCATCATGCCCGGAGGCGGTGTTGTACCGCCTCCGGGCATACCCCACCGCCTCCGGGCATACAACACCGCCTCCGGGCATACTACACCGCCTCCGGGCATACCACACCGCCTCCGGGCATACAACACCGCCAACGGGCATACTACACCGCCTCCGGACATACCACACCGCCTCCGGGCATACAACACCACCTCCGGGCATACTACACCGCCTCCGGGCATACCACACCGCCTCCGGGCATACAACACCGCCTCCGGGCATACAACACCGCCTCCGGGCATACCACACCGTCTCACGTCATCATCAGCAACATCATCAGCAACATCATCAGCAACATCATCAGCAACATCACCAGCAACATCATCATCAACATCATCAGCAACATCATCAGCAACATCATCAGCAAC
>JAXIVJ010002641.1:82500-106003 GCA_036785665.1 Chirona hameri | reverse complement strand
TGCCCCTTCTCTCGGCCTGACTGTCCACGCCGTCTGTCCTCTCGGTCTGGACTGTCCTCATTCTCGGCCTGACTGTCCTCATCTCGGCCTGGACTGTCCTCATATCGGCCTGACTGTCCTCATCTCGGCCTGACTGTCCACCCGTCTGTCCCTCTCGGCCTGACTGTCCTCATCTCGGCCTGACTGTCCTCATCTCGGCCTGACTGTCCTCTCGGCCTGACTGTCCACCCGTCTGTCCTCTCAGACTCTGAACTGTCCTCATCTCGGCCTGACTGTCTCATCTCGGCCTGACTGTCCACCGTCTGTCCTCTCGGCCTGACTGTCCTCATCTCGGCCCGACTGTCCACCCGTCTGTCCTTCTCTCGGCCTGACTGTCCACCCGTCTGTCCCTCTCGGTCTGACTGTCCTCATCTCGGCCTGACTGTCCACCGTCTGTCCTCTCGGCCTGACTGTCCTTCTCTCGGCCTGACTGCTCACCCGTCTGACTGTCCTCATATCGGCCTGGACTGTCCTCATCTCGGCCTGACTGTCCACCCGTCTGTCCTCTCGGTCTGGCTGTCCTCATCTCGGCCTGACTTGTCCACCCCGTCTGTCCTCTCGGCCTGACTGTCCTCATCTCGGCCTGACTGTCCACCCATCTGTCCCTTCTCTCGGCCTGACTGCCCACCCGTCTGTCCTCTCGGCCTGACTGTCCTCATCTCGGCCTGACTGTCCTCCACTCGTCCGCCCTTCTCTCGGCCTGACTGTCCACCCCGTCTATCCTCTCTCGGCCTGACTGTCCACCCGTCTGTCCTCTCGGCCTGACTGTCCTCATCTCGGCCTGACTGTCCACCCGTCTGTCCTCTCGGCCTGACTGTCCTCATCTCGGCCTGACTGTCCTCATCTCGGCCTGAATATCCACCCGTCTGTCCTCTCGGTCTGACTGTCCTCATCTCTCGGTCTGACTGTCCTCATCTCGGCCTGACTGCCCACTCCGTCTGTCCTCTCGGCCTGACTTGTCCTCCCGTCTGTCCTTCTCTCGGCCTGACTGTAAATCTCTCGGCCTGACTGTCCACACCGTCTGTCATCCTCTCGGCCTGACTGTCAACCCGTCTGTCCTCCCTCTCGGCCCTGACTGTCCACCCGTCTGTCCTCTAGGCCTGACTGTCCACACCCGTCTGTCCTCTCGGCCTGACTGTCCTCCCGTCTGTCCTTTCTCTCGGCCTGACTGTCCCATCTCTCGGCCTGACTGTCTCACCCGTCTGTCATCCTCTCGGGCCTGACTGTCCTCCTCTCGGCCTGACTGTCCCCTCCTCTCGGCCTGACTGTCCTCCTCTCCGGCCCTGACTGTCAAACTCGTCTGTCCTCCTCTCGGCCCTGACTGTCAAACCCGTCTGTCCTCTCGGCCTGACTGTCAACCCGTCTGTCCTCCTCTCGGCCTGACTGTCTCCCGTCTGTCCTCCTCTCGGCCTGACTGTCCACCCGTCTGTCCTTCTCTCGGCCTGACTGTCCTCCTCTCGGCCTGACTGTCCACTCCGCTCGGCCTGACTGCCCACCCCGTCTGTTCTCATCTCGGCCTGACTGTCCCTCCTCTCTCGGCCTGACTGTCAACCCGTCTGTCCTCCTCTCGGCCCTGACTGTCAACCCGTCTGTCCTCTCGGCCTGACTGTCAACCCGTCTGTCCTCCTATCGGCCTGACTGTCCACCCGTCTGTCCATCTCTCGGCCTGACTCCACCCGTCTGTCCTCCTATCGGCCTGACTGTCCACCCGTCTGTCCTCTCGGCCTGGCTGTCCACCCGTCTGTCCTATCGGCCTGACTGTCCACCCGTCTGTCCATCTCTCGGCCCTGACTGTCCACCCGCTCGGAACTGACTGTCGGCCCGTCTGTCCTTTCCCTCCGATGTGTTGTGTTTTGGTCTGTCAGGAGCGCGGTGGTGCCATACGAGAGCTTTACCCGGGAGAAGCGGTTCACACTGGACCTGCGGCCCGAGTACAGCGTCACCGTGAAGCTGCTGGAGCTGGAGCGGCAGAACATCGAGGCTGTCATCACACAGGCACTCCGCGAGGGACAGGTACAGCCAGCCGGCCGGCGACTGGGGTACAGGGGACTCTGAGGGGTGATGGACAGTCTTCACACAGGCACTCCGCGAGGGACAGGTACGGCCAGCCGGCCGGCGACTGGGGTACATGGACTGAGGGGTGATGGTCCGCGAGGGACAGGTACGGCCAGCCGGCCGGCGACTGGGGTACAGGGACTGAGGGGTGATGGACAGTCATCACACAGGCAATCCGCGCGGGACAGGTACGGCCAGCCGGCCGGCGACTGGGGTACAGGGACTGAGGGGGTGATGGTCCGCGAGGGACAGGGTACGGCCAGCCGGCCGGCGGACTGGGGTACAGGGACTGGAGGGCATGTGTGGGCCTACACGGCGTTCTCTAGAACTGGAAATAAACCAACGCTCGATCTATTTGGCCGTAGAGTCGAAGTCGGAATTGGTTCTTTTAAACCCAATGTGAAAAGCCACAGAAGATAAGCTCAACGATAAACGATTTGGTCGATAACTGGTTGGTCAGTAGATTGCGAAGGAGTGCGTCATGGTAGACTTTACTTGCTGCCGTCACTCCGAGTCGACCACATTCACTCACAATGCCTGAACTGCAAGCTGATGCACTTGTATCGGTGCACCAAGCTTGTTCCGTCTAACTGAACAATGCCCGCTGTCAGGACCGGAAGTGTGTTCCGGCGGGGTACCTACATGTAACCTGCGAGTATGTGGGTCCGCGTTGCCCCGCGTTCGACCTGAAGACGTAGAGCTAGGCAAAACAAACTGCAGAGGTTCACGACCAGCACCAACATCTGTCCACCGCATCGAACGGTGCCATTTGCGTCGCAATCGGTCGATTCGTCCGGACCCATTTGGCAATGCTTGAACACACACACACAGGCAGGGCATACACCAAACTAACAAATAAACGGCCAGGGCCCGGCCAGAAATCTCCCCGCAGGTAAATCACTGCGGGTTCCATGCGGGGAACCTGCAGCAACCCCAAGCACGCTTTCAGCCTCTTGTTAGTTGACGCTGTCACTTGTGTGTGCCACTTTCTATCACTGGCGTGCATCGGGAACGCACGTTGAATTCGTTGGGAATCATGTCATATCTCGTCAGATCACGGCTTCTTTGCTAAAGTCTGCAAGATTTGGGCCGTGGAATTTCGATTATAAAGCACATCTCACGATTACTGTTCATGGTGTCTTTTATTTCATTAAGGGATAGACTTGTCGGGATTCGTGTGTGCGGCTAGCCATGATGAGGAATCACTGGGGTTACAGTGTCACTGCCAAGTGATCAGCCGCAGTCCTGTGACGGCCTGGCCTGAGGCCAAGGCCACTACAGCGGTGATGAGGTGGAGCGGTCACCCGTGTGCGTGTTTAACTGCGTCTGACACCCCCCTACCACCGCACGCCGTGATGAGGTGGAGCGGGTCACCCTCCGTGTCGCGTGTTAACTGGTCTGACCCCCCACCCCCTACAGACGGTGATGAGAGGTGAGGAGAGGTCGGGTGGAGGCTAGCCCGTCTCGGTTAAGGTGGTACAGAGCGATATCCAAGCCTTCAGCCTGGTGATGGGTGGAGCGGTCAACCCCGGTGTCGCGTGTGTTAACTGGTCTGACACCCCCCACCCCCCCTACAAGCCAGGTGATGGGTGGAGCGGTCACCCCGTTGGTCTGCGTGTTAACTGGTCTGATCCCCCCCCCCCCATACAGCCGGTGATGGGTGGAGCGGTCACCCCGTGTCGCGTGTTAACTGAGTCTGACCCCCCCCCCCCTGCAGCCGGTGATGGAGGAAGCGGTCACCACGTGCTAGTCGCGTGTTAACTGGTCTGACCCCCCCCCCCCCTACAGCGGTGATGGGTGGAGCGGTCACACCCCGTGTCGCGTGTTAAACTGGTCTGACCCCCACCCCCCCCCCCCTTGCAGCCGGTGATGGCGGAGCGGTCACCCCGTGTCGCGTGATTACTGGTCTGACCCCCCTCCCCCCTACAGCCGGTGAGATGGGTGGAGCGGTCACCCCGTGTCGCGAGTGTTAACTTGGTCTGATCCCCCCACCCCGTACAGCCGGTGATGGGTGGAGCGGTCCACCCGACGTGTCGCGTGTTAACTGGTCTGATCCCCCCACCCCGTACAGCCGGTGATGGCGGAGCGCGGTCACCCCGTGTCGCGTGTTAACTGGTCTGATTCCCCCCCACCCCGTACAGCCGGTGATGGCGGAGCGAGTCACGCCCGTGATCGCGTGTGTTAACTGGTCTGATCCCCCCACCCCCGTACAGCCGGTGATGGCGGAGCTCGGTCACCCCCGTGTTCGCGTGTGTTAACTGGTCTGATCCCCCCCCCCTGCAGCCGGTGATGGCGGAGCGGTCACTCCCGTATCGCGTGTTAACTGGTCTGACCCCCCACCCCCCTACAGCCGGTTGATGGGCGGAAGCGGTCACCCCGTGTCGCGTGTTAACTGGTCTGACCCCCCCCCCTACAGCCGGTGATAGGGTGGAGCGGTCACCCCCGTGTCGCGTTGTTAACTGGTCTGACCCCCCCCCTCCCCCTACAGCTCGGTGATGGGTGGAGCGGTCCACCTCCTGTTGTCGCGTGTTAACTGGTCTGACCCCCCCCCCCCTACAGCCGGGTGATGGGTGGATGCGGTCACCCCGTCGTCGCGTGTTAACTGGTCTGACCCCCTCCCCCCCCCCCCAACCCTACAGCCGGCGATGGTGTGGAAGCGGTCACCTCCCGTGTCGCGTTGTTAAACTGGTCTGACCCCCCCCCCCCTACAGCCGGTGATGGGTGGAAGCGGTCACACCCGTGTCGCGTGTTAACTGGTACTGACCCCCCCCCCCTCACCCTGCAGCCGGTGATGGCGGAGCGGTCACCCCGTGTCGCGTGTTAACTGGTCTGATCCCCCCACCCCCCCTACAAGGCCGGTGATGAGGGTGGAGCAGGTCACCCCGTGTCGCGTGTTAACCTGGTCTGGACCCTCCCCCCCCTAACAGCCGGTGATGGCGCGAGCGGTCACCCCCGTGTCGCGTGTTAACTGGTCTGATCCCCCCCCCCCTACAGCGCGGTGATGGCGGATGCGGTCACCCCGTGTCGGCGTGTTAACTGGTCTGACCCCCCCCCCCCTACAGCCGGTGATGGGTGGAGCGGGTCACCCCGTGTCGCGTGTTAAACTGGTCTGATCTCCCCCCCCCTACAGCGCCGGTGATGGGTGGAGCGGTCCACCACCCCGTTGTCCGCGTGTTAACTGGTCTGACCCCCGCCCCCCTACAGCCGTGTGATGGGCTGGAGCGGTCACCCCGTGTCGCGTGTTAACTGGTCTGACCCCCCCCCCCTACAGCCGGTGATGGCAGGAGCGGTCACCCCGTGTCGCGTGTTAACTGGTCTGACCCCCCCCCCCCTACAGCCGGTATGATGGCGGAGCGGTCACCCCCCGTGTCGCGTGTTAACTGGTCTGACCCCCCCCCCCTACAGCCGGTGATGGCGGAGCGGTCACACCGTGTCGCGTGTTAACTGGTCTGACCCCCCCCCCCCCTACAGCCGGTGATGGGTGGAGCGGTTCACCCCGATTGTCGCGTGTTAACTGGTCTGACCCCCCCCCCCGACCTACAGCCGGTGATGGGTGGAGCGGTCACCCCGTGTCGCGTGTTAACTGGTCTGACCCCCCCCCCCCACCCCTGCAGCCTCGGTGATGGCGGAGCGGTCACCCCCGTGTCGCGTGTTAACTGGTCTGACCCCCCCCCACTGCAGCCGGTGATGGCGGAGCGGTCACCCCGTGTCGCGTGTTAACTGGTCTGACCCCCCCTCCCCCTGCAGCCCGGTGATGTGCGGGAGCGTTCACCCCGTGCTCGCGTGTTAACTGGTCTGGACCCCACCCCCCCCCTGCAGCCGGTGATGGCGGATGCGGTCACCCGTGTCGTCGTGTTAACTGGTCTGACCCCCCCCCCCCCCTGCAGCCGGTGATGGCGGAGCGGTCACCCCGTTGTCGCGTGTTAACTGTCTGACCCCCCCCCCCCCTGCAGCCGGTGATGGCGAAGTCGCGGTCACCACCGTGTCGCGTGTTAACTGGTCTGACCCCCCCCCCCCCCCTGCAAGCCGTGTGATGGGTGGAGCGGTCACCCCGTGTCGCGTGTTAACTGGTCTGACCCACCCCCCCCCCCTGCAGCCGGTGATGGGTGGAGCGGGTCACTCCCGTGTCGCTGTGTTAACTGGTCTGACCCCCCCCCCCCCCCCTGCAGCCGGTGATGGGTGGAGCGGTCACCCCGTGTCGCGTGTTAACTGGTCTGAACCCCCCCCCCTGCAGCCGGTGATGGCGGAGCGGTCACCACCGTTGTCGCGTGTTAACTGGTCTGACCCCCCCCCCCACCTGCAGCCGGTGATGGGTGGAGCGGTCACCCCGTGTCGCGTGTTAACCCACGCACATGCAGGGGGTTTTGCGCCGGAACACGAACTGCATGGGGGGGGGGGTGTTGATTTCCGCCCCCCCCCGTTAGATCTCGAAAGCTACGCAACGTAGCGACAAGCGGAAAACGGCGTTTGATATCTTGATACAAGTTCAATCGAAAGTATATCTGTATTTTTTTAGGTCAGGTCAAAATGAGCGTCACCCAGAGGTCAATCAAAGGTAAAATTTTCCAGTTTTTCTTCCTGTTTTAGACTTCGCTCCGGAAATTCCCATATATCTCGGAAACGATAGCTAGCTAGAAAACAAACTGAAAAATGCGATCGCCAGCCATTTAAATTCTCAATCAACGAAGTGTCCTCAAATTTGATCTTAGGTCAATATTTGGGGCTCCAGAGGTCAAAAAAGAAAAAAGATGCTGCTTTGTTGCAAAAACCGTTTTTCGCTAATAACATTTTACCTAATAAAGATAACAGGAAAACTGTTTACGCATTGAGTTTGCCTCTTAATGGCGCTTTGAAATGATATACATGGTGACCTTGTTTAGTTAAGTCAACTTAAAATTTGGCCTCAGGTCAAGGTCAAGTGTTGGCGCCAAGTAGAGCATATTGCATATGGGAAGACGTGTCTCGACGAGACAAACACACATTGCTGTTTGTTTTATTTCTCTATCTTCATTATGTCGCGAGTTATTGACAAAAAATGATGGTGACTTCGGATGACCTTAAATGACCTGAGCAAAACTTACACTTGGATCATCAATAATATCTCTATAATAACATGATCCAGAAGTAATTGGACTAATATAATGCATATCCTTGAAATAGGAAGCATTTGTATATGTCCCCATTGACTTATTATGAGGAGGTTACGAAATTTACCCTGACATTAGGTCACCGATATATCAAAATTCCGATAAAAACGAATTGTAAGTACTTATGCCCTCATAACATCCTGTAAGTTTCAAAGTGATCGGTGGGTAACTCTGGCTTTGGCACAACTGCAAAAAATTTGTTGGTGGGGTCACTTGACCTGGTCTGGTGACCCTGACCTGAGATGACCAAGAGGTTATTTTTTTTTTCAAAGTGAGCACAATTGATGTCCTAACAGGTGTGTCAAAACCCAGCGGCGCGCAGTTCTGCGCGCCGCCGTTTTTTTTCGCTATCTGCTGAAAAACCTGTGGAGGGGGGGGGGGGGAGGGGGGGGGTGGGGGGGTGCGGAAATCACACACCCCTGCAGTGCGCGGGTTAACTGGTCTGACCCCCCCCCCACCCCCCTACAGCCGGTGATGGCGGAGCGGTCCACCGTATCACGTGTTTAACTGGTCTGATCCCCCCACCCCGTACAGCCGGTGATGGGCGGGGGCGGTCACCCCCGTGTCGCGTGTTAACTGGTCTGAATCCCTCCCCACCCCGTACAGCCGGTGATAGGCGGGGCTTGTCACCCCCGTATCAACGTGTTAACTGGTCTGATCCCCCCCACCCCGTACAGCCGGTGATGGGCGGGGCGGTCGGAGAGCGGCACTTCTCAGTACGGTATCAGCCGCCATCTGCCGGGCCTCGGAGAGGGAGTACACAACTCGTCTTCCGCACCGGCGCCGACGTGTTCACTGCCGGGTCTTCTACCGGCCGCTGAAGGTGAGATATAGAGGGCCGCTGAAGGTGAGGTCTAGAGGCCGCTGAAGGTGAGTCTAGAGGCCGCTGAAGGTGAGGTCTAGAGGCCGCTGAAAGGTGAGTATACAGGCCGCTGAAGTTGAGATCTAGGGGCCGCTGAAGGTGATATCTCTAGAGGCCGCTGAAGGTGAGGTATACAGAGCCGCTGAAGGTGAGGTATACAGGCCACGCCTGAAGGTGAGGTTTTACAGGCCGCTGAAGGTGAGGTATACAGGCCGCTGAAGGTGAGGCCTACAGGCCGCTGAAGGTGAGGTTTACAGGCAGCTGAAGGTGAGGCATACAGGCCGCTGAAGGTGAGGGTTTTACAGGCCGCTGAAGGTGAGGTTTACCAGGCCGCTGAAGGTGAGGTTTACAGGCCGCTGAAGGGTGAGGTTTACAGGCCGCTGAAGGTGAGGTTTACAGGCCGCTGAAGGTGAGGTTTACAGGCAGCTTGAAGGTGAGGCATACAGGCCGCTGAAGGTGAGGTTTACAGGCCGCTGAAGGTGAAGGTTTACAGGCCGCTGAAGGTGAGGTTTACAGGCCGCTGAAGGTGAGGTTTACAGGCCGCTGAAGGTGAGGTTTACAGGCCGCTGAAGGTGAGGCATACAGGCCGCTGAAGGTGAGGCATACAGGCAGCTGAAGGTGAGATACATTGTCCCAGGTGCTGTGTAAACATGGTTTGGTATCGTACGTTGTCTTGTGCTGGGGCCTATGTCGCCTGCAGTAGGGTGTGTCACTAGTCAAGATTCAAACGGCCCCTATGATTTTCCTTTGCTCTGAGGACCCAGAAAAAACGATGCTGATGTTCGTTTTCTCACAACTCGTTAAACAAGAGCGGCGCGGAGCACGAGCAGTTTGCCCTATCTCAAATACGTTAGCGACACCAGCGCCGCCCTGGTGGTGGGAAGATTGTACTAGCATACACCCCATTCATTCTAAGCATCACTGCGGCTCTCCAATTGCAACGAGGATCACAGAACAAAGTTTGATGTGATCACGACGCTTTACACGGCAGTTAGTGCAAATAATATCGTATATTTGAAACAAATGCACCCCATTTGGTGCTGGGGAAAGTTGAGTTACCTTCCATCTCAACAGTGACATCAAATTATCACATAACCATACTCTAAGCGTGAATATTGCTGCTTTCAGATCCCTTTGATCCTTCCGACTGCCGGTCCTCCATCCTTTGTCACGCCCAACATTACCCCGGGTCTGGTGGTCGCTGGGCCAACCGGGCATGTGGCCGGCCTCGGGCTGCCCCCCCACCCCCCCCTCCCCCCCGGGAGTGTGTGGCCGTCTGCATGGCGTGGGCTCTCCTCGCAGCTTCGCGCTGCGGGAAGGACCTGTTCATGGGCGGTTGCCCGGTCGGCGTCCATTTTGACCCACTTTACCCCTTCTCCTTCATCCCATGGCTGCGCAATGGTCCAAGTAGACCGAAGCGGCCTTATCCTAACCAAACCCAAAACCAAACCTATTGGTACTCTAAGCGTGAATATTGGTTATTGGCCAACGCACTGTGAAACCCCACCAATGACCATAATACGCAGAGCAGATTGTTATGAACATATGGATATTATACAACATGTTGAACATATGAACACTTGGGACTTTGGGACATATCAGTCGTTATGACATAGCAACATCTCATATCAGTCGTTATGACATAGCAACATCTAATTAATTGACGTTTATGTCGTAACTCATCCATTAAATACCCGAATCGGATCACCAAACACTGTTTAGGGAGCAACACCTTCATAGCGCTGGCTGCCGTGAAGACTACAAAATTACAGAACACATAGCCAGATTAGAAATGTGGCAGCGCACTCTACCAACCAACCAACCAACGACAGCAAAATAAACGGCATCATTTAGCAGACAAACAGAAGGATGCATATTACAAACATGCGTATATACGGTGGCGGGGCACAGCGGGGCATGTCACTGGTTTTACATTTTTGTTTGTATCATGACTGTTCGCTGCTCGCATCTAACACCTGCTGGCGGTGACGGAGCCGGCTGCAGATGAGCCCGTGACGCTGCTCCTCGCCAAAAACCGTACCAGCAGCCTCCGTCGCCACCTTCACCGCGCGCTCCACCGCCACCGTGTGCACAGGGTGGAAGACGTCTTGAAAACCGAATCGAAGCGGTGGGGTGACGAGGCTCGTCAGCTTCTCATCGCAGAGCTCGGATATGAGCGGCGTCTCACTCACCAGCTCCGTCTCCCAGTCGAACAGCTTGGTGATGCTGGTCGCAGCTTAGTTGATGACCGGGAGCGTGTACGGGCTGATTACTGGCTGGTTCTTCCGGCACTGACAGATGACGTATATATCAAACTGGCAGCGAACCGTACATCGCCATCGCCTCCACCTCAGAGAACATTTGCCTGATCATACAGTACCTGGCAGATTACTACATACCGTCGTGGTTTTGCATCCGTAGGCACAGCAGATGGTGCAAGGTCCCAGCAACTTCATCTAAAGCTTGCAGCTGCTACAGGTTCTGCCGTCCAAGCTGCAAAACATGATCCGGCCCTCCAGTGTTAAATTTGTATTGTACAGTTAACTGTGCTGGTAAGAAACAAAAATGGTTTTCAGCAGTCAATCATTAAAAAATGTGCTGAACTCTGAACACAATGATGATTTATGAGGCAGTTGAACCTAAGTACGAACCTGAGTGCTGCGACCTAAACATTTGTAAAGCTTATTATATAGAGCTCAAAATTGTACTGCAGCTATGCAGGATGATGATTCCTTAACTGGCGTCTGACACTTACAATGGGGCCAGTATTCATGGCACCTTACAAGCTTCAAACTTTCCAAGAAGTTCTCACTTAGGTAAACTTGTTTTTTTTTATAATATAGTACCTGGAATCTAAATACAAAATTATAATGCTACCTACCGAAGCTGATCAGGCGTTAGATCAAGATTACAAAGTGCTGCAGTTCCAAATACGCGCTAGTATTTGTATATACCATGAATACGCTGCGCGATTTGCTGCGTCAGATTCGTCGTCTCAACAGCAAAAAGAGTCCGTGCTGCTAAAACATTTGATTCCCGGCAGTCTCCCACGGAACTTTCATCCTGGAAATGAGGGTTACTTTGAGGGGCTATTTCTAGTCTTCTGTGCAACAGATCATGTAATGATTATACCAGATGACGTAGCTTGAACTCCCTCGTCATCCATACAAATCTTAGTCTTTTTCATAAACAAACACAATATTCGTCGTCCATGTTGTAGCCTGGACACCAGTCAAATGATGCAATTTTTCGGGAATTTAAGGAGTTATTCGGGTATTTACCATATAATAAATTACTTTGACCATTTATTAGGGAAGATTAGCTATTCCTTTTAAGCAAACATGTTGGTTTTAGGTAAATATGCCTCAGCCATCCCCATGAGAGGCATTTACTTCTTACATGTATTAGAGACATATTTCATCGTCAGACACCTTGCGGAAAACAATCCTCATTTAATAAATATAAGGCTCCTAAAAGGAAAATAAGCATTCAATGCCTAGGGGATTAATCAGGCTATCCGATCCTGCATTCGGAATCTGACATTTAACTTTCGTTAATCCGTGAGAAATCCCCGCGTTTACCTGGAAATTTCATCATTAGCCTGGTCAACTTCATCCCAATTTCATCCCAATTTCATCCCAATTTCATCCCGTGTCTGGGCTCTTGTCTTCACCTGATATGTTTGTAAATGTATAGACAGAATACAATTCAAAGTGCATTTTTTATTTTATATATAAATATATATATATATATATATATATATATATATATATATATATATATATATATATATATATATATATATATATCTAGCTCTAGCTCTAGCTCTAGCTCTAGCTCTAGCTCTAGCTCTAGCTCTAGCTCTAGCTCTAGCTCTAGCTCTAGCTCTAGCTCTAGCTCTAGCTCTAGCTCTAGCTCTAGCTCTAGCTCTAGCTCTAGCTCTAGCTCTAGCTCTAGCTCTAGCTCTAGCTCTAGCTCTAGCTCTAGCTCTAGCTCTAGCTCTAGCTCTATCTCGATCTCGATCTCGATCTCGATCTCGATCTCAATCTGTGTGTGTGTGTGTGTGTGTGTGTGTGTGTGTGTGTGTGTGTGTGTGTGTGTGTGTGTGTGTGTGTGTGTGTGTGTGTGTGTGTGTGTGTGTGTGTGTGTGTGTGTGTGTGTGTGTGTGTGTGTGTGTGTGTGTGTGTGTGTGTGTGTGTGTGTGTGTGTGTGTGTGTGTGTGTGTGTGTGTGTGTGTGTGTGTGTGTGTGTGTGTGTGTGTGTGTGTGTGTGTGTGTGTGTGTGTGTGTGTGTGTGTGTGTGTGTGTGTGTGTGTGTGTGTGTGTGTGTGTGTGTGTGTGTGTGTGTGTGTGTGTGTGTGTGTGTGTGTGTGTGTGTGTGTGTGTGTGTGTGTGTGTGTGTGTGTGTGTGTGTGTGTGTGTGTGTGTGTGTGTGTGTGTGTGTGTGTGTGTGTGTGTGTGTGTGTGTGTGTGTGTGTGTGTGTGTGTGTGTGTGTGTGTGTGTGTGCGGGTGTGCGGGTGTGCGGGTGTGCGGGTGTGCGGGTGTGCGGGTGTGCGGGTGTGCGGGTGTGCGGGTGTGCGGGTGTGCGGGTGTGCGGGTGTGCGGGTGTGCGGGTGTGCGGGTGTGCGGGTGTGCGGGTGTGCGGGTGTGCGGGTGTGCGGGTGTGCGGGTGTGCGGGTGTGCGGGTGTGCGGGTGTGCGGGTGTGCGGGTGTGCGGGTGTGCGGGTGTGCGGGTGTGCGGGTGTGCGGGTGTGCGGGTGTGCGGGTGTGCGGGTGTGCGGGTGTGCGGGTGTGCGGGTGTGCGGGTGTGCGGGTGTGCGGGTGTGCGGGTGTGCGGGTGTGCGGGTGTGCGGGTGTGCGGGTGTGCGGGTGTGCGGGTGTGCGGGTGTGCGGGTGTGCGGGTGTGCGGGTGTGCGGGTGTGCGGGTGTGCGGGTGTGCGGGTGTGCGGGTGTGCGGGTGTGCGGGTGTGCGGGTGTGCGGGTGTGCGGGTGTGCGGGTGTGCGGGTGTGCGGGTGTGCGGGTGTGCGGGTGTGCGGGTGTGCGGGTGTGCGGGTGTGCGGGTGTGCGGGTGTGCGGGTGTGCGGGTGTGCGGGTGTGCGGGTGTGCGGGTGTGCGGGTGTGCGGGTGTGCGGGTGTGCGGGTGTGCGGGTGTGCGGGTGTGCGGGTGTGCGGGTGTGCGGGTGTGCGGGTGTGCGGGTGTGCGGGTGTGCGGGTGTGCGGGTGTGCGGGTGTGCGGGTGTGCGGGTGTGCGGGTGTGCGGGTGTGCGGGTGTGCGGGTGTGCGGGTGTGCGGGTGTGCGGGTGTGCGGGTGTGCGGGTGTGCGGGTGTGCGGGTGTGCGGGTGTGCGGGTGTGCGGGTGTGCGGGTGTGCGGGTGTGCGGGTGTGCGGGTGTGCGGGTGTGCGGGTGTGCGGGTGTGCGGGTGTGCGGGTGTGCGGGTGTGCGGGTGTGCGGGTGTGCGGGTGTGCGGGTGTGCGGGTGTGCGGGTGTGCGGGTGTGCGGGTGTGCGGGTGTGCGGGTGTGCGGGTGTGCGGGTGTGCGGGTGTGCGGGTGGGTGCGTGCGCGTGCGCGCGGGCGGGTGCGCGGGCGGGTGCGCGGGTGGGTGCGTGGGTGCGTGGGTGCGTGCGTGCGTGCGTGCGTGCGTGCGTGCGTGTATGTATGTATGTATCAGGGGCGTCGCCACGGGTTTTGGACTGGGGGGGGGGGGGACGAATTGATAGACTGGTAGAGCCGATACAAATGTAGTATATTTCCATCAATGTGTTACATATATATTTCAAACATTTTTTTAACGTTAAAAAACATCTGTCCACAAAAAACGTAAAAAAACACATCGGTCCACTAAAAAACGTAAAAAAATGTTTGCACATTTGAAAGAAAAACAACAGCACAGCTTAGTGCTTACAGATGCGACGCTGCACATGCTCTACACACACGGTCACCGCCTTACTTGCGCCCGAACACCCTTTCCCGGTCCGCGTTCAGGCTCACGAACTGAGCCGCTATATTGGCTGGATCAACTCGATCCACCCGGCTTCGATGGACGTTGCAAATGGCCACAGAGTTGAGTCGCACTTGGCACATAGTTGAGCGGAGCCAAGTTTTGAGCGACGCAGTGCACTGAAGCTCCTTTCTGCCGTCGCGGAACTTGCAGGCAGCGTCAGCAGCAGCCGCACCAGCTTGATCACATCGGGAAACATTTTCCTTGTGCTTGCCGGCATCTCCATGATCGTTTCGATGGCTTCCCTCAGGGAGGCTGGTTTTCTTTCCCGGACTACCACTTGCAGCTGGGGGGACAGATCGGCCGCGAACAGATCTGCGGCCCAAGGACTACTTTTTAGTTGGTCAGCCACGGTAACTGCGTCGTGCCGCCCCAAGAGAAGGCTCTCTATCTTCGCGTGCTCCTTTACACCGTCTTGGTCAAAACGCTGCTCCAGCTGAGCACATGCTTCATCCAGTACCATGACAAGCTCGTGTCGCAGGTACTCGTCTACGCCGATGTCCGTTGTAGCGTCGGCGCCTTCAGAGAAGCGTGCCGGTGTCTTTTTCTTCCGGGGCATCGCGATGGGCTGGATTTACAGCTGGATTTATCCACCTGGTGGCGAAGTCTGGCAATTACAGCCTCCGCCTGGCCACGCTGAGCGCGGAGCAGCTGGGAGGTTCCCCGCACGCTGCCCAGCTGGTCAGACACGCTGCAGGTGGCGCTCTGCAGCCGGCGGTTCAGGCGGTCCAGAGGAGCCAGAACGACGCGTGCCATGTGGATTGCGATCAACGTCGACCCTTTGCCGAGCTGTGAATGGAGGCCTGATGCCCGTGCGGACATATTACTGCTGCCTGAAGACACCGCGTGCAGAGCACACAGCACATCATACTGGTCCAGAATAGCCTCCACCGCTGCTAGGCGGACCCTCCACCGAGTAGGACACAACGGTCGGAGCTTGCGCAGAGCACCTTCTCCTTCCTCGAAGCGGATGACAGCAAACTGCTCGCGGAACTTAATCGACTGGCTATCTATCTATAGTGAGCCGATCTCGTTCACTGTCTGCAACGCGTTCCGAATCAGCCTGGACGCGTCCGTGCTGTCTTTGACCACCAGGTTGGCGCAATGAGCGCCGCAGTGGACAAACAGAGCAGCCGGTTGAGCCTTCCGCAGGATTGCCTGTGCTCCGCCAAACTTACCAGACATGTTAGCGGCCCCGTCGAAAGCCATGCCGCGCAGATGGCTTATCGGCAATCCCAATCGGCACAGGGCATCACTGATCATGTGAGCTAAGTCAGCTCCTGTGGTTGACTTAAGTTCAAAGAAACCAACAGACTCCTCATGAACACAAAGCTCGTCGTCCACGTACCACTGACTGCTGCTCGGTACCACTCTGATCCTGCGTACCATCAACTATGACGGAAAAGTGTCGGCAGCTCGAGTCTGTATCCGCAGTGTTGTCCTCTGGCTCGTTCAAAATCTCACCAATGATGCTGCGCAGAATCTCGTGGCTTATCAACCGCAGTATTTCGTTCTGACAGTCCTGGTGTGTGAAATTTTCCTTTCTTTTCAGCCAGCGCTCCAGCTCAGAACAGTCCGAGGCACGCAGTTGCAGCAACTGCATGAAATTTCCCTGGTTATCCTCGTGTTCTCGGAGGGCCAAACCTTGTTTCGCCAGGAACATAAGGCTGGTGATGATTTTCGTGAGACTGTCTCGTGCGATCTTCCTCTCTTTCTCATCTGCAGATTTCAGCGCCTCGGTCACGGGACGTGCCGTCGAGCTGTACAAAGCGTCCCGATGAGCCATGGACGCAGCATGCTCACGGAACTTGTCCCGCGCCTTTTTCCAGTTTCCGAATCCTGACCAGCTGAAGGCTGGTTCTTGATGCCCTGTCGTTTTCCCAAGCTCGTGTTCCTTAGCGCAGTGAAAACACAGAACTTTCTGTCGCGCTGGGCAGTAGTGAAGCCATGGAAACAGCCTATACCACTCTGAGTTAAAACTCAGCTGCCGACCTTTCAGTTGCTGCTTCGGTATGGTGTCCGCGCGCGGCTGGTTGGGGATGGTGAGCTCGGCGATCCTCCATGGGGACGTATCACCAGAGGATCCAGGAAAGGATTTATCACCCTCATTTCTGGAAAGGCGGGATGGATGAATTCTGTCCATGATGACAAAATGACAAGGAATAAATCCGTATCGTTGCAGAAGTAAAACTGTCCTTTGTTACGATACGTTGCAGTATACTATCTCAATTGACGAGAGGAGTAAATGGGTATTATATTATCATCATATACAGCGGTGTCGATTTATGAAAATGATTGGGGGGCCCTAATGCTAACTTTATATATGCTAACTTTGACGTACAGCTCATTGGAGTAGGCTCCCGACTCAGTGATCGAGATTTTGGTGTCCAGGAATGCCAATACTCCAGCGTCACCGGTGTGTTCAACAGTAAATTTTATTGTCGGATGGATCGTGTTGAGGAAGTCAAAGTAGTCAGAAAGAGCCGCTCTGCCATGGGTCCAGACACCGAAAACGTCGTCTATATACCGCACGTATAAAGAGGGCTGTAGACGGGGAGCGGCCAGGAACATCGACTCAAGAGCGTGCATAAACACGATAGCTAAAGGTGGTGCCACTCTGCTTCCCATCGCGATCCCTTCGGTCTGCCTAAAATACTCCTGTCCAAAACGAACGAAGTTGTTCGTTAGGCAATGCTCCAGAAGGGTACGGATACTGTCCAAGTCCAGTCCAAATGTATTTACGTTTTCCTTGTGGTGGGCTAGAAGAGCCATAATGCCGTCAATCGCTTCCTTTATCGGGATGTTGCCATACAGATTGACGACATCAACACTGAATAGGATAGTACCCTCCTCAAATCCCTCAGGATACTGTGCTGAAAGTTTATCAAGAAACTGTGTCGTATTGGCATTCCTGGACACCAAAATCTCGATCACTGAGTCGGGAGCCTACTCCAGTGAGCTGTACGTCAAGCCCATGGCAGCACCGGTCATTATTCATTTTCATTCCGCTCTGCCTATGTCCACAAAGAAAAACGCTGTACGCTCCCAAATACTGCGCGCTGTCGGGGTCTCCTCCCCCGGGCTCCCGAGAGCACGTAGTCTGAGGATAATCGAGGATCTTTTCATAAGAAACGGCTACCCACCTCATCTAGTTAAAAAGCTAAAGGCCGAAACTCTGCGTAGAAGGTCAGTAACCAGACCTAAAACTTCACCCATCTTCCTGTCCCTCCCATTCGTCGATGACTCGCTTTGTCGCACGGTGGAGGGTATCATCAGAGCGAGTCATCTGAACGTTCGAGTGACGTGGAAAGGAGGCCCTAGTCTTAGACAAAAACTAGTAAGATCGGCGTACCAACCCGCACCTTGCCCTGGAGGGGGTAGACAGTGTAACTGTTGCGAGGCGGGGTTGCGTGGGAAGTGTCACACAAAAAACGTAATCTACCGCATGGACTGCCAACTATGTGCGAAAAATGAGTCGTACTATATCGGAGAAACTCGACGCTCAGTCAGACTCAGATTCAATGAGCATATCAGAGATGCTAAGAACAAGAAAACAGACACCCCGTTTGGCATCCATCAAACAAAACACCCAGACGCGCAGCTGGACAGCAGCAACGTCTCCATCCAAATTCTACACGTGTCCAAAGACGGCCCTGATCGAAAGATTTGGGAATCCCTTTTTATACGTGATCTCAAACCAACCCTTAACACACAAACCTCATCATGGCCTATACTCTGATATCTCTTTGTATCTGAGTCTGACTGTTCGGTGGATATGTGCATTTATTGCATTTATTGTATCATAATTTCGATTTTGTATTCTTGGGTCGATCACTGGATACGTGGGATGGCGGGGTTCATGTCCATTTGAGGGAGTTTGGGGGCGGAGTGGGGGAGGGAGGGGAGGGAGGGAGGGAGCGGCACGCGTGAGTCTCGGTAACGTAAATTAATTTATATGTATTGGAAAAAAGGTGTTTTGATAATTATTGTATAAATTCGGCAGGACGTATATGTATAGCTAGAAGCGCGTCTTCAGGTGAGGTGTATTTGTGTGTATATGTATTTGATGTAAATGTGTATATATGCATATAAGTATAGTATACATGTATATATGAGGTAGATAGGTATGTAGTATGCGGTATATATGAGGTAGATAGGTATGTGGCATGTGGTATGTGGTATGTGTGTATATATGCATAGAAGTATAGTATACATGATTATATGAGGTAGATAGGTATGTGTTATATTCGGTAGGACGCATATGTATATGTATAGCTAGAAGCTCGTCTTTAGGTGAGGTAGGCATTGTGTGTATATATATTCGACGTAAATGTGTATATATGTATAGAAGTATAGTATACATGTATATATGAGGTAGATAGGTATGTGGTATGCGGTATATATGAGGTAGATAGGTATGTGGTATGTGGTATGTGAATATATGCATAGAAGTATAGTGTACAGGTATATATGAGGTAGATAGGTATGTGTTATGCGCGGTTGTATTTGTTGTATTTGTTTTAAATACCCCGACTCGACCAATTGATTGGCATGTTGCTGTGCGCAGCCTACTTTAATTTCTACCATCTTGGAAGTGCATGTGTGCTGAATGCAGGTTACTGGATATTTGAATATTTATGTTTTTGCTAACTGATGACAAAAATGGAAAATAATACATTTATGGCTGATGAAGGCGCAAGCCGAAAGCTCCCTAATTTGACTTTGTCTTTTTAAAATATTTTTCGGCATTATGAGAATAAGGTTATTTATTATTGTAATTGCAATGTCTTCAATTGTTCTCAAAACAGTGCTAAAACAAATACAAGAATAATTGTATTAGTTTCCTATATCAATTTAAGGTATACAAGTATTAGTGATTTAAATTAGTATGTACGAATAGATTGGGTGACACTCATGTAAATCAAATATAATTAAGTGGAATCAAATTAAGTAGTGATGTAGGTATTAAGCGAAGCATATTCAATATTATCTCGTTATGCTGCTTGAAACTTCAATATAACAAACAACGCTAAGCAGTTGTAGCGCATTCACTCAAGTCGTCCTTAGATGCAGCGCCCTCTAGGCATAATTATCAGCATCAAAGCGCCATCTACAATTTTCTATCTGTTCAATTTCCGGTCGCCACCAGAGCTACAATGGGCCTGTTCCCGTTGCACCTCTAAACTCCTCCAAGTTGCTCCAGCTTGCTCCAGCTTGCTCCAGTTGTATCCTATAATACAGAGCAGTTGCAGTTGGAGCAGCTTAGAGGAGGTTAGAGGCGCCATGGAACAGGCCCAATGAGTGGACTATATCAAGATGAGACCTTTATCATTTCCCCATTTAACATTTCAGTAACTGGCCACGCTTTTTACAATATTTCGAATCCTGATCTGAGGCCTATTTCACAAAGAAGTTAGTAATTACACATGTTTGCGATTACAAACGCAAGAAAATATTGCGAACCAAACAAAAAGACATTTCACAAACATTCGCCACCTCTGAATTACCGATTGTAAAGAAAATTGTAAACACAAATGTTAGTACAGCAGAAAGCTTGAAATCAAGAACATTTGTATTAAACTTGATGCTAATGACAAATAATTTTATTGTTAACAAATTAATTTAACAAATATTTACATTGTAGTTTATTTTTTTATTCAATATAAAATTAGTTATAGGGATAATTATCTTTTAATTAACATTTCATCGGAATGCGAACTCTGATCGTAAAAGTACATCTTGGTAAGCAGTTAGAGTAAACAGAATTTGACCATTCACCAGGTGGCGGAGCATAACAACAGAGCTACTCTTAAAAGAAAGATCGTTGAATTTCTCGACCATTTGTTCACCTAACCTAGCCGATTTCTTACGTCGTAAAGGGTGAAGGTTCACTGCGCATTGCACAAGACATCGTTGACCGCTGCAATTCTATCGCCATGCGGGTTCTCCGCGCGGAGGCGCCCCTCACAGCGCAATCGGTAAGGTGCACTTGGGCTTCAAAGCTGGAGATCCCTGTTCGAATCTCTCGGGAAATAACTTTTTTTGGGCAGCTATACCTATGCATAACTAAACCATTACCCTAACAACCTCGGCAACGTAACAACCTCACCAAGAAAATAACCTGAACAGTCAAACAATGTCAACTGTCAATGCAGTTTCTGAAATTCAGAACCCCTGACCCACTGGAATTACAAGTTTGTAATTGCAAACATTTCCTCACTTCCGTCAACCTTTGAGAAATAGAACATGTGCAATTGGAAACATTTTTACAAACAATATCCTTGTAAAGTAGTTTGTAAATAGTAAATTGAGATTTACTGCCCTGGGGGTTTTGTGAAATCCAAACTACAAACATGTGTACAAATTATTTGTAATTACAAAGAAATTCTTTGTAATTACACTCTTTTTCGCTTTGTGAAATAGGCTACTGGTCTCAGTGACATAAGTTATTACGGTTAAAAGATACATGAGCAAATCAGTCTCTACCGGGATTCGAGTTTGAGGGCAGAACCGTCCAGAACACTGTTTATAATGCTTACCGGAGGCCTGGCGTGGTCGTTTTTCTGGATTTGGGAATGAAGAAGCAACCGCCGTTGGAGGGTTCCGTTGAGGTTCAGGAGATGGAGGTGAAGAATCAGGTTCAAGTGGTTGAGACGGGGATGATGGTGGCACTGGCACGGCCTACGAAACAACATTTTTGTATTATTAAAAACATTGACATTAACATTCTGGTCAGATACAAACTGTCAGTTCGAGACTCGAGAGGTTCCTCAGTCATTAACTAGTGATTCTTCAAATAAAATGTGAGCTACAGTTATATAAATGACGAGTAACGCATTGGCACTTGGCAGATAGGTACTAAAAGATTACCAGAACCTGACCGAAAAACAACAAATACCTACGCCTTAAAGGGAAATAATGACCTTTTTCCACAAAAATGGTGTTAGCACTTGAAATCGCCAGACGAGACCAAAATATATTGTAAATTCATCACATTTTGCATGAAATCTTCCCTACCGAAAGATATTTCAAGTTAAAGTTGATAAGCGTTTCACACTTTTAACAACCGGTACTTGCAAGTACTTTTGGTCCTCATCAAACTGCGGGCTTTTCCCGTATTGTTTTTTTACGCAATGGAGTGGAAAATATATTGTGCTTTCTGCTTGTTGTGATTATATGCCCGGCGCTCTTCTAAAACTAACAGCGATTGGAAAAAGTGGCAATAAAATCGGAAGCTCATCGATGCACATCAACGGCGGCATAGTTAGTGGTTGCGACCCTCAATTTTTGAAAATAAATTCATTTGTTTTCAACATTAGGAGTATTGTATAATTCGTCTGTGGCTGTATATAACACTATGCTTTATATTATCAGGAAAAATAATAATTTGTCCCCAAAAAACTAACAAACAATAACACAAAACTGGCAATTAAATCGGAAGCTCATCGATGCACATCGACGGCGACCTATTTAGCGTCGGCGATTTGTTTACAAAGTCATTGTGATGCTTTGTAAACAAATCGCCGACTTGAACAAAACAAAAATTTGTCCGCCCCTGTAGCTCAGTCGGGAGAGCGCTGGACTTCTGACCTATCCCGGTTGTGGCAGCCCGGGCTCGAGTCGCTTCGGCGCTCACTATTTGCTCCTGACTAGGATGACCTGCGTCCGGTGGCAGCGGTCGCACTCAAGGTCAGGTGACGTCAGTGAGCGGGGCGGACCGTGTCCAGGTATGTCGGGCACGTAAAACTTTCGTCTCTAAATTCTGCCGGCCAACAGGAATTGCGCGATCGGGTGGTGAGGTCAGGACCTGCACAACAAGCTCTGCTTAGCGCGGGTCCTGACCTCGGAAATCCATCCATACAAAACATACGGACTAAATTTATTTAAAAAAAAAAAAAAAAAAAAGCTTCTCGGCGCACTTAACCATCTCGGCGCACTTGGCGAGTTGTTCCTGATTAGTATACCCAAGTCCCGTAGCAGGCTTTGTTAATGACATCACTGGTGCCATTCTTGTGTAGCATTGCAAAATATATCTGATTTTGAGTTGAAAGCTAATTGAAGACTTATTCAAATTATTGTTTTTAAGTTTGAATTTTCTTGTTAATCATTATTAAAGGTATTTTATCACTGTATTTCATAGTAGTTGACACTTCAGAAACTTGTGACGTAATAATATTGTATCCAATATGCATTTCCCTCACCTTTTGCTACTGTGGCGCAGTGCCGAGTGCTTTGCGAATACTAGCTTGCCTGGGGTTCAATTCATTCCGCCCTTATTTTATTCGAGTTGGTATAGTTTGCATGCTGTTGTTATTCATGACTTATACTGATAGTCAGTCATGCATCACGGATGCTTCACGGATTGCTTCACGGATCAGAGCGCTGCTCGAACGCACGCTAGTAGCGCTTTCGTTCTCCATGGCAACTAGGCGTGAGCCAATGAAAAGCCAGAACATATTCCCTTTCTGGCTTTTGATTGGCTGACGCCTGGTTGCCATGGAGAACGAAAGCGCTACTAGCGTGTGTCCGAGCAGCGCTCAGTTTGATCGGAAATGTCACAGAGCCTCCAAATATGCTGCACTCAATGCAAACAATGGTAGGGAAGGACGAATTTGTCAATGACCTTCATGAAGTACACAAGGTACTTGTTTTGTATTTTTTCCAAACTTACAACTTTGAATTTGGGAATAATTTTATTTAATTCTTAAATTTAAATAAAATAATTTTAAAACCATAACGGTAGCCTAAGAAATTGTTGTTAACAAAATCAAAAAGTCATTATTTCCCTTTAACAAATTGAAGCTAGTCAGTCCTGCAGCTGCTACCAAGCATGCAAGAAGGAATAAAATAACATGTTATTGACCTTATCACAAACTAGAAAACGTACGACATGATCTATGTGGGACATTTTCCATTGATTGCGATCAATTGTGCCTTTGCATACCTGATGCCATACAATACATTTTCGATTTATTATGTACCAACCTTTTTTTTGAAGAAGCTTCTTATATCCATATTTATATCAACCACGGTTAAAACACGTGGGAAAGAAAAGACTAAAGAGGCAAATGTGGTAGGGACAGGCACAGAACAGACAGACACTATTTTGTATTAGGAAACAGTACACAAAGTGTGCCGTAAAAAACCAACAGAGCCCATTTCGCGCCATGCCTCATGTCTTCTGCTGTCGAAACGCTGTTTAAATTGCTGCCAAATTCCCTTCAAAAGTAAAAAAAGTAAAAAGGGAAGTGCAGTTAAATGCCTGGGGAGACTGTCCAAAACTGGAGGGGATAATCCCCCAGCCTAACGGCTGGGGGGGGGGGGGGGGGGGGACGGTGTCCCCCCGTCCTCCCCTGTGGCGACGCCCCTGGTATGTATGTATGTATGTATGTATGTATGT
>JAXIVJ010002641.1:0-70000 GCA_036785665.1 Chirona hameri | reverse complement strand
ATATTTTGATTATGTGTTGGCAGAATATAACACAAATAAGCTTAGATTTTGTACTATAGTTGAGTCATTTCCTACGGTCAAGGATGCAAAATGGTCCAAAGGATGAAAAATCAGACCTTTTCACTACCTGTGATTTTCCAGGCAATATTCCCAAACAAAATGCACACTGCATGCAGCGCAACGCCTACTGGGCGCAACCGGAGTCGGTGCTGCTGGCTATGTGGGCGCAACCGGAGTCGGTGCTGCTGGCTATGGTGGCGGCAACCGGAGTCGGTGCTGCTGGCTATGGTGGCGGCAACCGGAGTCGGTGCTGCTGGCTATGTGGGCGCAACCGGAGTCGGTGCTGCTGGCTATGTGGGCGCAACCGGAGTCGGTGCTGCTGGCTATGGTGGCGGCAACCGGAGTCGGTGCTGCTGGCTATGGTGGCGGCAACCGGAGTCGGTGCTGCTGGCTATGGTGGCGGCAACCGGAGTCGGTGCTGCTGGCTATGGTGGGTGCAACCGGAGTCGGTGCTGCTGGCTATGGTGGCGGCAACCGGAGTCGGTGCTGCTGGCTATGGTGGGCGCAACCGGAGTCGGTGCTGCTGGCTATGGTGGCGGCAACCGGAGTCGGTGCTGCTGGCTATGGTAACGGCAACCGGAGTCGGTGCTGCTGGCTATGGTGGCGGCAACCGGAGTCGGTGCTGCTGGCTATGGTGGGCTCAACCGGAGTCGGTGCTGCTGGCTATGGTGACGGCAACCGGAGTCGGTGCTGCTGGCTATGGTGGGCGCAACCGGAGTCGGTGCTGCTGGCTATGGTGGCGGCAACCGGAGTCTGTGCTGCTGGCTATGGTGGCGGCAACCGGAGTCGGTGCTGCTGGCTATGGTGGCGGCAACCGGAGTCGGTGCTGCTGGCTATGGTGGCGGCAACCGGAGTCGGTGCTGCTGGCTATGGTGGCGGCAACCGGAGTCGGTGCTGCTGGCTATGGTGGCGGCAACCGGAGTCGGTGCTGCTGGCTATGGTGGCGGCAACCGGAATCGGTGCTGCTGGCTATGGTGGCGGCAACCGGAGTCGGTGCTGCTGGCTATGGTGGCGGCAACCGGAGTCGGTGCTGCTGGCTATGGTGGCGGCAACCGGAGTCTGTGCTGCTGGCTATGGCGGCGGCAACCGGAGTCGGTGCTGCTGGCTATGGTGGCGGCAACCGGAGTCGGTGCTGTTGGCTATGCTGGCGGCAACCGGAGTCGGTGCTGCTGGCTATGGTGGCGGCAACCGGAGTCGGTGCTGCTGGCTATGGTGGCGGCAACCGGAGTCGGTGCTGCTGGCTATGGTGGCGGCAACCGGAGTCGGTGCTGCTGGCTATGGTGGGCTCAACCGGAGTCGGTGCTGCTGGCTATTGTGGCGGCAACCGGAGTCGGTGCTGCTGGCTATGGTGGCGGCAACCGGAGTCGGTGCTGCTGGCTATGGTGGCGGCAACCGGAGTCGGTGCTGCTGGCTATGGTGGCGGCAACCGGAGTCGGTGCTGCTGGCTATGTTGGGCGCAACCGGAGTCGGTGCTGCTGGCTATGGTGGCGGCAACCGGAGTCGGTGCTGCTGGCTATGTTGGCGGCAACCGGAGTCGGTGCTGTTGGCTATGTTGGCGGCAACCGGAGTCGGTGCTGCTGGCTATGTTGGCGGCAACCGGAGTCGGTGCTGCTGGCTATGTTGGCGGCAACCGGAGTCTGTGCTGCTGGCTATGTTGGCGGCAACCGGAGTCGGTGCTGCTGGCTATGGTGGCGGCAACCGGAGTCGGTGCTGCTGGCTATGGTGGCGGCAACCGGAGTCGGTGCTGCTGGCTATGGTGGGCTCAACCGGAGTCGGTGCTGCTGGCTATGTTGGGCGCAACCGGAGTCGGTGCTGCTGGCTATGGTGGCGGCAACCGGAGTCGGTGCTGCTGGCTATGGTGGGCTCAACCGGAGTCTGTGCTGCTAGCTATGTTGGGCGCAACCGGAGTCGGTGCTGCTGGCTATGTTGGGCGCAACCGGAGTCGGTGCTGCTGGCTATGTTGGCGGCAACCGGAGTCGGTGCTGCTGGCTATGGTGGCGGCAACCGGAGTCGGTGCTGCTGGCTATGTTGGCGGCAACCGGAGTCGGTGCTGCTGGCTATGTTGGCGGCAACCGGAGTCGGTGCTGCTGGCTATGGTGGCGGCAACCGGAGTCGGTGCTGCTGGCTATGGTGGCGGCAACCGGAGTCGGTGCTGCTGGCTATGGTGGGCTCAACCGGAGTCGGTGCTGCTGGCTATGTTGGGCGCAACCGGAGTCGGTGCTGCTGGCTATGGTGGTGGCAACCGGAGTCGGTGCTGCTGGCTATGGTGGGCTCAACCGGAGTCTGTGCTGCTGGCTATGTTGGGCGCAACCGGAGTCGGTGCTGCTGGCTATGTTGGGCGCAACCGGAGTCGGTGCTGCTGGCTATGTGGGCGGCAACCGGAGTCGGTGCTGCTGGCTATGGTGGCGGCAACCGGAGTCGGTGCTGCTGGCTATGTTGGCGGCAACCGGAGTCGGTGCTGCTGGCTATGTTGGGCGCAACCGGAGTCGGTGCTGCTGGCTATGCTGGTCGCAACCGGAGTCGGTGCTGCTGGCTATGTGGGCGCAACCGGAGTCGGTGCTGCTGGCTATGGTGGGCGCAACCGGAGTCGGTGCTGCTGGCTATGTTGGCGGCAACCGGAGTCGTTGCTGCTGGCTATGGTGGCGACAACCGGAGTCGGTGCTGCTGGCTATGTGGGTGCAACCGGAGTCGGTGCTGCTGGCTATGTGGGCGCAACCGGAGTCAGTGCTGCTGGCTATGGTGGCGGCAACCGGAGTCGGTGCTGCTGGCTATGTTGGCGGCAACCGGAGTCGGTGCTGCTGGCTATGTTGGCGGCAACCGGAGTCGGTGCTGCTGGCTATGGTGGCGGCAACCGGAGTCGGTGCTGCTGGCTATGTGGGCGCAACCGGAGTCGGTGCTGCTGGCTATGGTGGCGGCAACCGGAGTCGGTGCTGCTGGCTATGTTGGCGGCAACCGGAGTCGGTGCTGCTGGCTATGTTGGCGGCAACCGGAGTCGGTGCTGCTGGCTATGTTGGCGGCAACCGGAGTCGGTGCTGCTGGCTATGGTGGCGGCAACCGGAGTCGGTGCTGCTGGCTATGTGGGCGCAACCGGAGTCGGTGCTGCTGGCTATGGTGGCGGCAACCGGAGTCGGTGCTGCTGGCTATGTTGGGCGCAACCGGAGTCTGTGCTGCTGGTTATGGTGGGCTCAACCGGAGTCTGTGCTGCTGGCTATGGTGGCGGCAACCGGAGTCGGTGCTGCTGGCTTTTGTGGCGGCAACCGGAGTCTGTGCTGCTGGCTATGTGGGCGCAACCGGAGTCGGTGCTGCTGGCTATGGTGGCGGCAACCGGAGTCGGTGCTGCTGGCTATGTTGGGCGCAACCGGAGTCGGTGCTGCTGGCTATGGTGACGGCAACCGGAGTCGGTGCTGCTGGCTATGTTGGGCGCAACCGGAGTCGGTGCTGCTGGCTATGTTGGGCGCAACCGGAGTCGGTGCTGCTGGCTATGTTGGGCGCAACCGGAGTCGGTGCTGCTGGCTATGTTGGGCGCAACCGGAGTCGGTGCTGCTGTCTATGGTGGGCTCAACCGGAGTCGGTGCTGCTGGCTATGCTGGGCGCAACCGGAGTCGGTGCTGCTGGCTATGTTGGGCGCAACCGGAGTCGGTGCTGCTGGCTATGTTGGGCGCAACCGGAGTCGGTGCTGCTGGCTATGGTGGGCGCAACCGGAGTCGGTGCTGCTGGCTATGGTGACGGCAACCGGAGTCGGTGCTGCTGGCTATGTTGGGCGCAACCAGAGTCGGTGCTGCTGGCTATGTTGGGCGCAACCGGAGTCGGTGCTGCTGGCTATGGTGGGCTCAACCGGAGTCGGTGCTGCTGGCTATGTTGGGCGCAACCGGAGTCGGTGCTGCTGGCTATGTTGGGCGCAACCGGAGTCGGTGCTGCTGGCTATGGTGGGCGCAACCGGAGTCGGTGCTGCTGGCTATGGTGGCGGCAACCGGAGTCGGTGCTGCTGGCTATATTGGCGGCAACCGGATTCTGTGCTGCTGGCTATGGTGGGCGCAACCGGAGTCGGTGCTGCTGGCTATGTTGGCGGCAACCGGAGTCGGTGCTGCTGGCTATGGTGGCGGCAACCGGAGTCGGTGCTGCTGGCTATGGTGGGCTCAACCGGAGTCGGTGCTGCTGGCTATGTTGGGCGCAACCGGAGTCGGTGCTGCTGGCTATGGTGGCGGCAACCGGAGTCGGTGCTGCTGGCTATGGTGGGCTCAACCGGATTCTGTGCTGCTGGCTATGTTGGGCGCAACCGGAGTCGGTGCTGCTGGCTATGTTGGGCGCAACCGGAGTCGGTGCTGCTGGCTATGTGGGCGGCAACCGGAGTCGGTGCTGCTGGCTATGGTGGCGGCAACCGGAGTCGGTGCTGCTGACTATGTTGGCGGCAACCGGAGTCGGTGCTGCTGGCTATGTTGGGCGCAACCGGAGTCGGTGCTGCTGGCTATGCTGGGCGCAACCGGAGTCGGTGCTGCTGGCTATGTGGGCGCAACTGGAGTCGGTGCTGCTGGCTATGGTGGGCGCAACCGGAGTCGGTGCTGCTGGCTATGTTGGCGGCAACCGGAGTCGGTGCTGCTGGCTATGGTGGCGGCAACCGGAGTCGGTGCTGCTGGCTATGTGGGCGCAACCGGAGTCGGTGCTGCTGGCTATGTGGGCGCAACCGGAGTCGGTGCTGCTGGCTATGGTGGCGGCAACCGGAGTCGGTGCTGCTGGCTATGTTGGCGGCAACCGGAGTCGGTGCTGCTGGCTATGTTGGCGGCAACCGGAGTCGGTGCTGCTGGCTATGGTGGCGGCAACCGGAGTCGGTGCTGCTGGCTATGTGGGCGCAACCGGAGTCGGTGCTGCTGGCTATGGTGGCGGCAACCGGAGTCGGTGCTGTTGGCTATGTTGGCGGCAACCGGAGTCGGTGCTGCTGGCTATGTTGGCGGCAACCGGAGTCGGTGCTGCTGGCTATGGTGGCGGCAACCGGAGTCGGTGCTGCTGGCTATGTGGGCGCAACCGGAGTCGGTGCTGCTGGCTATGGTGGCGGCAACCGGAGTCGGTGCTGCTGGCTATGTTGGCGGCAACCGGAGTCGGTGCTGCTGGCTATGGTGGGCGCAACCGGAGTCGGTGCTGCTGGCTATGTTGGCGGCAACCGGAGTCGGTGCTGCTGGCTATGGTGGCGGAGGAGGATGGAGATGTCCGTGCCTAGACTGTGAGCGTCATCTCTCAGTGCTGGAAGACGATGATGTGATTATTTTATGTTATGGCGGCTTATGGGCGCCGCAACTGGTAGGTTATATGGCGCCCATGTGCTGGAAGAAGAACTAGCTAGAAATCAGCCTGTACACGCTCCCGGTCAACTACTACGCTGCGACCAGCATCACCAAGCTGTTCGACTGGGAGACGGAGCTGGTGAGTGAGCCGCCGCTCATGTCTGAGCTCTGTGATGAGAAGCTGACGAGCCCCGTCACCCGCCGCTTCAAGTCGAGGCCTACCCGGTGCATGAAGGTGGTGACGGAGGCTGCTGGTGCGGTTTTTTGGCAAGGAGCATCGTCACGGGCTCATCCGCAGCCGGCTCCGTCACCGCCAGCAGGTGTTAGATGCGACCAGCAAACAGTCATGATACAAAACATTTAAAACCAGTGACATGCCGTGCCCCCGCCCCGCACGCCGCCGTATATACGCATGTTCAGGGGTGTAGGTTCCTGTTCAGGTTGGGGGGCTTCAGCCCCCCAACTGGTGCTTCAGCCCCCCCCCCCCCACTTTGACAAAGAAGTGGGTCAAATCCGGGGAGAAATCTGCATTTTGTGGATTTTGATGGTACTTTAAGCGATTTTGTCCAGCTCAGCCCCCCCCCCCCCCAACTTGTTTGGAGAAGCTACGCCCCATGCGCATGTTTGTAATTGTAATATGTATCCTTCTAATAATTGTCCGCTAAATGAGTTTTATTTTTCTATCGTCTGTTCGTTGGTAGGTGAGCTGCTAAATTTCATATCTGGCGTATGTGTTCTGTAATGTTTGAGTCGTAGCGGAAGCCAGTGTTGGCAAGGTGTTGCTCCCTATGCAGTGTTCGGTGATCAGACGGGTAATTAATGGATGAGTTAGACATCATCGGCAATTAATTAGATGTTGCTGTGTCATAACGACTATGATATGTCCCAAAGTCACAAATGTTCATATGCTCAATATATTGTATAATATCCATATGTTCATAACAATCTGCTCTGCGTATTATGGTGATTGGTGGGGTTGCACGGTGCGTTGGCCAATAACCAATATTCATGCTTAGAGTACGGGTTATGTGATATGTCACTGATGAGATAGAAGGTACATCAACTTTCCCCGCACCAAATGGGGTGCATTTGTTTCAAATATACATTATTATTTGCACTAACTGCCGTGTAAGGCGTCGTGATCACATTAAACTTTGTTCTGTGATCCTCGTTGCAATTGAAGAGCCGCAGTGATGCTTAGAATGAATGGTGTACGTTAGTACTATCTTCCACCACCAGGGCGGCGCTGGTGTCGCTAATGTATTGAGATAGGGCGAACTTCTTGTGCTCCGCGCCGCTCTTGTTTAGCGAGTTGGAGAAAACGAACATCAGTATCGTTTTTCTAGGGCCTCAGAGCAAAGGAAAATAATAGGGCCGTTTTGCTCCTTATAAATTAATATAAATATTGCACACCCTAGCCTGCATTGTTATGTGCTGCGGTCGGTGTAATCCCCTGTGTCGCCTGTGGTCTGTCCAGGAGCCGCTGGTGACGGCCATCTGGATAATTTAAATTAATATCAATATGACACCCCTAGCCTGCAGTGTTATGTGCTGCGGTCGGTGTAACCCCTGTGTCGCCTGTGCTCTGCCCAGGAGCCGCTGGTGACGGCCATCTGGAACGAGCGGCTGCGAGACCAGCTGCTGCACATCGTGGTGCCGCTGTCCGGCCGGTTGCAGCGGTTGCAACAGTTCTTAGACAGGCTCAGCCCCATCATCGACCAAGGTGAGACTCTCTGCCTCTTATGTTCTCTGTCCCTGCGTTCTGTCCCCTGTTGCTGTCTGCCTCTGTCGCACTCTGTCTCTGCCTGCCTTCCCCCGCTCCCTGCCTTCCCCCTCTCCCCCTTGTATCCCTCTGCCTCGCTTTCATCGTCCTGTCTCCCCTCTCCCCCCCCCCCCCCCCCCCACACTCCCGCCCTCTGCTGTCAACACTTTCCGTTGGCTGACCCGCCCAGAATCAACGCCCGTTCTCGCCAAACCAAACACGGCCCCGGCTCCGGAGCGTGCCCCAAAACCAACCGTCGCAAAACGCTGGCCGCTGGGGGTTGGAGGCACAATCGGTCCCAGTGAGCCGTATGGCCTGTACTCTGCACGAACCATAGTTAACACGTTGCTGATGAGTAGTACGGCAATACGCCCCGTGAAACCAGCCGGTTTAACGCGGCTGGTATTTGGGTAGGCTGGTGGTGAGACTGAGTTAGCTGTGTTCTGTACCAGCATGGAATCTTCTTGGCTCGCCTCCCTAATGGAAGTAATAACAGCGTGAAATGGGTGCTAAAAGTAGAATTATTTCCAGTATAAATCAGCGTAATGGAGCTTTGGCCAAGCTGAGACTCCACATAGCTTACTTAATGGCACATGATACGAGAACTGTCTGGCAGCGGCAGCAGAATGGAAGGCGGTCCTATAGGGGGGGGGGGGGGGGGGCATTGAGGACTAATGAGGTGGTGACAGCAATGTGGATGGCGTCTATTGTGTCTTTAATAGCAGCGGAGAGTGGTTCACGTTTTGAAGGGATTCTGTGAAATGTGATAGTGCCTGTCCAGCTGTTGTTAGCAGGCCGTTATGTCTGTCCCCGTCCCCGTCCCCTCCTTCACCAGGTGACACTAACACTACCCGGCGTCTTCCTTGTTGCCCCCTGTTCCGGTCTGTCCCTCAGCAGCTAACTGTGACCGTGCCCGGTCGTTGTGTCCGGTCTACCCTGCAGGCGACAATGTCCGCATAACGGTGGTCTTCTTCCCGGACGGCGGGAACGGCACGGCTCCTGTGACCGCGCTGCTGCGCCGGTGGCAGCATGCTGGCCGCTCCCACCTGATCACCGAGCCGGGCCCCTTCTCCCGCGGCCGCGCGCTGCTCCGCGGCGCCGCCGCCGTCGATGCGGGCCCCGCCCCGGCCGACCCGCTCCTGTTCTTCTGCGACGTGGATATGACGTTCTCCGCGCTGGAGCTGGAGCGGTGCAGGGTGCACGCGGCGCGCGGCCAGGCCGTCTACTAACCCGATCGTCTTCAGTCAGTACAACCCGCGGCTGCGGGAGGCGCTGCGTCAGACGGACCGCTGGCCGCCCGAGTCGCCGATCTCAGAAGACACCGGCCACTGGCGCCACTACGGCTTCGGCATGTCCTGCCAGTACAGGTCCGACTTCATGACTGTCGGAGGTAAATTCATGGACGTGTCCGGCTGGGGAGGCGAGGACGTGGCGCTGTACAAACGCTACCTACAGCGTCTGCGCGTGGTGCGCGCCTTCGACGAGGACCTGGTGCACGACTTCCACGCCAAGGAGTGCAGTGAGCGGCTCTCGTCGGACCAGTACCGATCCTGCGTCCGCTCAAAGATCGCCAACGAGGGCAACAAGGTGCAGCTGGGTCTGCTGGCGCTGAGTAATGCCGGTGACCTCGGGCCGAAGGCGTACGGCCTGTTCCATCTGCCGTGGTTCCAGCGGCCCGGAGGCTGGGCCACGCTGGTGATGTCGGTGCTGCTGACGATGTCGGTGTCGCTGAATGTGCTGCTGTACTGGCAAAACAGGCGGGCGGCCACCGCAGCAGGGAAGGGAAGGCAGTGACGTGTGACTCGGGCCAGTCCCTGGACCGTGTGACTCGGGCCAGTCCCTGGACCGTGTGACTCGGGCCAGTCCCTGGACCGTGTGACTCGGGCCAGTCCCTGGACCGTGTGACTCGGGCCAGTCCCTGGACCGTGTGACTCGGGCCAGTCCCTGGACCGTGTGACTCGGGCCAGTCCCTGGACCGTGTGACTCGAGCCAGTCCCTGGACCGTGTGACTCGGGCCAGTCTCTGGACCGTGTGACTCGGGCCAGTGACGTTTGGCGCTGTCCAATAACACGGTCCAATGACGTGACGCTGTTCAGTGAGCTATAATGCTATCCAAAGAGTTGATGTGGTGCAGTGACGCAGTCTAACGACTTATCAACGTTATCCAAACACTGACGTCCAGTAGCGAGGTCCTGTGGCATGTAGCGCAGTTCACCGACGAACGGGCCAGGAGATGGTGATTGGTGGTGCTATGTGGTGATGTGGTTTTTGCACGGCATTTAGTAGCACGACACTAGTCATTAGCAAGTGTAGTACTCATCGGGAAGTTGTCAAGTTGCGACACGTTAATATTGTAGCTTGTTTGGGCATTTGCAATCGTACAATATCATGCCGATTTTCATGTCTGAGTTATTTAATGGTGTACTTACCCGCACTCATGGACCTACAGCATTGTATATCTGTACATGGTTTGTAACATAATGCAGTATCTGTATGCGTAACAACTGATATAACACGTCTATGTGATATATGCCAGAGATCTGATAAAGTGTGCCACGATGTACTATTTATACTTTTAACATGTTTGGTCCAAACGTGTGCGATGCTGGTTATTGATTCAACTTTTTTTTAATGGAACGATTCAATCCAAGGTCCTAGGGTTGATTTGGAGCTGGGGTGCGGAGTGGAAAATTCTGGCTAAAAATGAACATAAAGAGTGTAAAATTAAACCAAAGAACATATGTACTCAGCTTTATCAATATCCAATTACCCGCTCACCAGAATTATACATGTCTTTCCCTACACAGGCTGTCTCCACCATTACTTCCATAAATCAGTATCAGGGTTCAAATTATACAATATATTTTAAAATAAGGAGTGGAAAATTCACAGTAAAACTCGTGAAGAAGAGTGGACAAATAGTATCCGTAGGGTGGCGGTTTCCACCCAAATTTCCCTAATGCTAGGACACTGATTCAATCACGATTCATTTTGGAACCTGAATGATTCAATCACCGTTTGATTCATAGAGGAAAACAATGTGCGAATTGATTCTTTCTGATTCAAAGAATAAAAAGATTCACGTTTGATTCAACATTAAATATATATATATATATATATATATATATATATATATATATATATATATATATATATATATATACATTTATCAAAAACTCTAGATTTAGAGTCCGCCCCTGTAGATTTGTAGTCCCCCCCCCCCCCCCTGTAGCTCAGTTGGGGGAGAGCGCTGGACTTCTCACCTCACCCGGTAGTGGCAGCCCGGGTTCGAGTCGCTTCGGCGCTCGCTATTTGCTCCTGACTGGGATGGCCTGTGGCCGGTGGCAGCGGTCGCACTCGAGGTCAGATGACGTCAGAGAGCGGGGCGGACCGTGTCCAGGTACGTCGGGCACGTAAAACTTTCGCTTCTAAATTTTGCCGGACGCCAGGAATTGCTTGATCGGGTGTTGGGGTCAGGGCCTGCGCAACAAGCTATGCTTAGCGCGGGGTCTGACCTCGGAAATCCATCCATTCAAAAACATTCGGACTAAATAATAATACAAAATTGGGGGGGTCAGCTGCCCTCCCTGACCCTCTTGCGGCGGTCCGCGCGATTAGGATGGAAAGGCAGGGGCTGTCGGGCAATTTGCCGAGTTCATTCTTAAAAAAAACATGTGCTGTAGAGCAGAGAAGTGTCCCGACGGGGGACGCTCAAAAGTACCGCCATAGGCGTAGGAACGTTTGAAAAGTGTGGGGGGGGGGCAGCCTCAGTGGCGGGTCTAGGTTTCAAGCTTTGTTTTTGGGAGGGGAAATTTCGTTCTGTTTCGTCAGCGAAAAGTTGCTGACTGGGGGGGGGGGGGGGGCTGGCGTCGGGTCGGGTTGCCAGCACGAAATAGAAGAGTCGTTGACCGGGAGGGGGAGGAGGGGGGTATATGACTTCCCGGAACAAAAATAACCTCCCAGAACGGTTGGGGGGGGGGGGGGGGCAAAAACATACGTTTGCCTACCGATTTTTTTTAGGGGGGGGGGAAATTCCCTGATTTTCCCTTACGTAGATCTGCCACTGGCCAGCCGTAAAATTATTTCCACTTCAGAAATGGTGATAAGTTATTTTCGGTGACCTCACACTTCATCTACGCCCACGTAGCTCAGTTGGTAAAGCGTCGGGCAGGAAATTCGTCCACCCTGGCAAGGTGGGTTCGAGTCGCTTCTGCGCGCGATATTCGCTCCTGACCATGATGACCTGCGGTCGGTGGCAGCGGCCGCAAACAGGTCAGAAGATGAAATCAGGAGCTGGGCGGACCGTGTTCCAACTTCGAGCACGTTAAACATTCGCGACTAAATTCTGTCGTTGAAAAATGGAAGTCCGTCATCGGGTGGTAGGGGTCAGGGCCCACGCAACAAGCTCTGCTTAGCATAGGGTTGTGATCCCAGAAATCCATCTATTCAACTATTTAGACTAAATTTACTATAAAAAAAAATATCCGGCTAAGTGGTTGACGAGTATCCAAAATAGGTCATGGCAATTCAGGGTTGTGAATTCAGTGTTTCTGACAACTGTTAAAGGAAATAGTTCACCTTGGAAATTTTTTACCCAACACGATTTGATTATATTTTTTAATACAATTTCTTGTTATATTGTCAAAAATGGCCTTCTATCGCGCCGATTCAGGACAGAAGGCCGTACATTTTTATTGTTTATCAAAACTATATGCATACTCTCTGAGTCAGAGTCCTGACGTCACGCGAATGTAAACAATGGTTCAGCCAATCAGATTCGAAAGTAGTCGCGTAAAGATAGACTCGCATTGGAGATGTGCCAACCGGCGGCCGGCGATCGCTTGCTAGCACCAGCTGCAAGCTGATTGGCTGATGGTATAGCCTCTGCCCGGTCTATAACCAGTACAACATTCTTTCGCCAGCACCGCATTCCTTCGCCCAAAACTCAAATATATTCGGCTGGAGAGTTTTTTCAGTCAAGAAAGCTTGCAGATAGGGGTTTCCCAACACGGGCTACAAAACTGCTATCTCAGTTTAAAACTAATGTTGAAGGTGAACTATTTCCTTTAACCCGCGCTCCGCTGGGGTCTTCAGCCGAACACATGGGGGCAGATTCTGCCCCCACCCGTTTTATTCCGAACTAATAATCGCAGCGAGACGCGCAAGGCGGCAATTGAAAGTTCGCAATAAGACGCATATAAAACATAGGTACGCGAAATTGTCAAATCTCCTATATAAAGGGCAAATTCAAACCGTTTGACAGATATGGACTCGAAAACCCTTGGTGATGGACCCAAACCCCATACATTCTCTGAATCAGCATAATGGCAGGCAGGTTGTGTACCACCTACTAACGTCTGTCAAAACAGCTACAGATTCAGATTCACACTCAGCTTGACATTCGGACCCCTCAGAAATCGCCTGAATTTCGCATACTTATGCAGTTTAACAAGCCACTTACAATGGTGAAGTCCGTTCAGGGCCACATTTAATACTTTGACCTCCAGAGGTCATCCAAGTTTCTGAGGTCACGGGGTGACCCCCTCAGAATATCATCAAAATTGATATACACATGCAGTTTGACATGCTGATTACGATTCTGAGATCTGTTCGGCGCCACATTGAATACTTTGACCTTCAGAGGTCATCCAAGTTTCTGAGGGCACCGGGTGACCCCCTCAGAATTTACTCAAATCTGGTGTACAAATGCAGTTTGACACGCTGATTACGATTCTGAAGTCTGTTCGGCGCCACATTTAATACTTTGGCCAGCTTCACATTCGAATGGGCATTCGGACTCCTTCGGAATTCGCTCTAATTTCGTGCACTTATGAAGTGTGACGAGCCACTTAAAATGGTGAAGTCCGTTGCGCGCCAAATTTAATACTTTGGCCTCTAGAGGTCATCAATGTTGATAAGTTCACCAGAGGTCACGGGGTGACCCCCTCAGAATTTGATCAGAATTGGTGTACCACTGTAGTTTGACATGCTAATTACGATGCTGAAGTCCGTTCGGCGCCACATTTAATACTTTGACCTCCAGAGGTCATCCAAGTTTCTGAGGTCACAGGGTGACCCCTCAGAATTTACTCAAATTTGGTGTACAAATGCAGTTTGACACGCTGATTACGATTCTGAAGTCTGTTCGGCGCCACATTGAATACTTTGACCTTGAGAGGTCATCCAAGTTTATGAGGTCACAAGGTGACCCCCTCAGAATTTACTCAAATTTGGTGTACAAATGCAGTTTGACACGCTGATTACGATTCTGCAGTCTGTTCGGCGCCACATTTAATACTTTGGCCAGCTTCACATTCGAATGGGCATTCGAACTCCTTCGGAATTCGCTGTAATTTCGTGCACTTATGCAGTGCGACAAGCCACTTACAATGGTGAAGTCCGTTGCGCGCCAAATTTAATACTTTGGCCTCTAGAGGTCATCGAAGTTGATAAGTTCACCAGAGGTCACGGGGTGACCCCCTCAGAATTTGATCAGAATTGGTGTACCCATGTAGTTTGACATGCTAATTACGATACTGAAGTCCGTTCGGCGCCACATTTAATACTTTGCCCAGCTTCACATTCGAATGGGCATTCGGACTCCTTCGGAATTTGCTCTAATTTCGTGCACTTATGCAGTGTGACGAGCCACTTACAATGGTGAAGTCTGTTGCGCGCCACATTTAATACTTTGGCCTCTAGAGGTCATCAAAATTGATAAGTTCACCAGAGGTCACGGGGTGACCCCCTCAGAATTTGATCAGAATTGGTGTACCCATGTAGTTTGACATGTTGATTACGATAATGAAGTCCGTTCGGCGCCACATTTAATACTTTGACATCCAGAGGTCACCCAAGTTTCTGAGGTCACAGGGTGACCCCTCAGAATATCATCAAAATTAGTGTACACATGCAGTTTGACATTCTGGTTGCGATTCTGAAGTCTGTTTGGCGCCACATTGAATACTTTGACCTTGAGAGGTCATCCAAGTTTCTGAGGTCACAGGGTGACCTCCTCAGAATGTTATCAAAGTTTGTCTACACATGCAGCATGAGATGCTGGTTACGATGTTGAAGTCTGTTCGGCGCCACATTGAATATTTTGACCTTGAGAGGTCATCCAAGTTTATGAGGTCACAGGGTGACCCTCTCAGAATTTACTCAAACGTGGTGTACAAATGCAGTTTGACACGATGATTACGATGCTGAAGTCTGTTTCGCGCCACATTGAATACTTTGACCTTGAGAGGTCATCCAAGTTTCTGAGGTCACAGGGTGACCCCTCAGAATTTACTCAATTTGTTGTACAAATGCAGTTTGACACGCTGATTACGATTCTGCAGTCTGTTTGGCGCCACATTTAATACTTTGGCCAGCTTCACATTCGAATGGGCATTCGGACTCCTTCGGAATTCGCTCTATTTTCGTGCACTTATGCAGTGTGACGAGCCACTTACAATGGTGAAGTCCGTTGCGCGTCAAATTTAATACTTTGGCCTCTAGAGGTCATCGAAGTTGATAAGTTCACCAGAGGTCACGGGGTGACCCCCTCAAAATTTGATCAGAATTGGTGTACCCATGTAGTTTGACATGCTGATTACGATTCTGAAGTCCGTTCAGTGCCACATTTAAAACTTTGACCTCCAGAGGTCATTCAAGTTTCTTAGGTCACAGGGTGACCCCCTCAGAATTTACTCAAATTTGGTGTACAAATGCAGTTTGACACGCTGATTACGATTCTGCAGCCTGTTCGGCGCCACATTTAATACTTTGGCCAGCTTCACATTCGAATGTCCATTCGGACTCCTTCGGAATTCTCTCTAATTTTGTGCACTTATGCAGTGTGACGAGCCACTTACAATGGTGAAGTCCGTTGCGCGCCAAATTTAATACTTTGGCCTCTAGAGGTCATCAAAGTTGATAAGTTCACCAGAGGTCACAGGGTGACCCCCTCAGAATATCATCAAAATTGGTCTACACATGCAGTTTGACATGCTGATTACGATGCTGAAGTCCGTATGGCGCCACATGTAATACTTTGACCTCCAGAGGTCATCCAAGTTTCTGAGGTCACAGGGTGACCCCCTCATAATATCATCAAAATTGGTCTACACATGCAGTTTGACATGCTGATTGCGATTCTGAAGTCTGTTCGGCGCCACATTGAATACTTTGGACCTTGAGAGGTCATCTAAGTTTCTGAGGTCACAGGGTGACCCCCTCATAATTTACTCAAATTTGGTGTACAAATGCAGTTTGACACGCTGATTACGATTCTGAAGTCTGTTCGGCGCCACATTTAATACTTTGACCTTGAGAGGTCATCCAAGTTTCTGAGGTCACAGGGTGACCCCCTCAGAATTTACTCAATTTGTTGTACAAATGCAGTTTGACACGCTGATTACGATTCTGCAGTCTGTTTGGCGCCACATTTAATACTTTGGCCAGCTTCACATTCGAATGGGCATTCGGACTCCTTCGGAATTCGCTCTATTTTCGTGCACTTATGCAGTGTGACGAGCCACTTACAATGGTGAAGTCCGTTGCGCGTCAAATTTAATACTTTGGCCTCTAGAGGTCATCGAAGTTGATAAGTTCACCAGAGGTCACGGGGTGACCCCCTCAAAATTTGATCAGAATTGGTGTACCCATGTAGTTTGACATGCTGATTAAGATTCTGAAGTCCGTTCAGCGCCACATTTAAAACTTTGACCTCCAGAGGTCATTCAAGTTTCTTAGGTCACAGGGTGACCCCCTCAGAATTTACTCAAATTTGGTGTACAAATGCAGTTTGACACGCTGATTACGATTCTGCAGTCTGTTCGGCGCCACATTTAATACTTTGGCCAGCTTCACATTCGAATGTGCATTCGGACTCCTTCGGAATTCTCTCTAATTTCGTGCACTTATGCAGTGTGACGAGCCACTTACAATGGTGAAGTCTGTTGCGCGCTAAATTTAATACTTTGGCCTCTAGAGGTCATCAAAGTTGATAAGTTCACCAGAGGTCACAGGGTGACCCCCTCAGAATATCATCAAAATTGGTCTACACATGCAGTTTGACATGCTGATTACGATGCTGAAGTCCGTATGGCGCCACATGTAATACTTTGACCTCCAGAGGTCATCCAAGTTTCTGAGGTCACAGGGTGACCCCCTCATAATATCATCAAAATTGGTCTACACATGCAGTTTGACATGCTGATTGCGATTCTGAAGTCTGTTCGGCGCCACATTGAATACTTTGGACCTTGAGAGGTCATCTAAGTTTCTGAGGTCACAGGGTGACCCCCTCAGAATTTACTCAAATTTGGTGTACAAATGCAGTTTGACACGCTGATTACGATTCTGAAGTCTGTTCGGCGCCACATTTAATACTTTGGCCAGCTTCACATTCGAATGGGCATTCGTAATCCTTCGGAATTCGCTCTAATTTCGTGCACTTATGCAGTGTGACGAGCCACTTACAATGGTGAAGTCTGTTGCGCGCCACATTTAATACTTTGGCCTCTAGAGGTCATCCAAATTGATAAGTTCACCAGAGGTCACGGGTGACCCCCTCAGAATTTGATCAGAATTGGTGTACCCATGTAGTTTGACATGTTGATTACGATAATGAAGTCCGTTCGGCGCCACATTTAATACTTTGACATCCAGAGGTCACCCAAGTTTCTGAGGTCACAGGGTGACCCCCTTAGAATATCATCCAAATTAGTCTACACATGCAGTTTGACATTCTGGTTGCGATTCTGAAGTCTGTTTGGCGCCACATTGAATACTTTGACCTTGAGAGGTCATCCAAGTTTCTGAGGTCACAGGGTGACCCCCTCAGAATGTTATCAAAGTTTGTCTACACATGCAGCATGAGATGCTGGTTACGATGCTGAAGTCTGTTCGGCGCCACATTGAATATTTTGACCTTGAGAGGTCATCCAAGTTTATGAGGTCACAGGGTGACCCCCTCAGAATTTACTCAAACGTGGTGTACAAATGCAGTTTGACACGCTGATTACGATGCTGAAGTCTGTTCCGCGCCACATTGAATACTTTGACCTTGAGAGGTCATCCAAGTTTCTGAGGTCTCCAGGGTGACCCCCTCAGAATTTACTCAATTTGTTGTACAAATGCAGTTTGACACGCTGATTACGATTCTGCAGTCTGTTTGGCGCCACATTTAATACTTTGGCCAGCTTCACATTCGAATGGGCATTCGGACTCCTTCGGAATTCGCTCTATTTTCGTGCACTTATGCAGTGTGACGAGCCACTTACAATGGTGAAGTCCGTTGCGCGTCAAATTTAATACTTTGGCCTCTAGAGGTCATCGAAGTTGATAAGTTCACCAGAGGTCACGGGGTGACCCCCTCAAAATTTGATCAGAATTGGTGTACCCATGTAGTTTCACATGCTGATTACGATTCTGAAGTCTGTTCAGCGCCACATTTAAAACTTTGACCTCTAGAGGTCATTCAAGTTTCTTAGGTCACCGGGTGACCCCCTCAGAATTTACTCAAATTTGGTGTACAAATGCAGTTTGACACGCTGATTACGATTCTGCAGTCTGTTCGGCGCCACATTTAATACTTTGGCCAGCTTCACATTCGAATGTGCATTCGGACCCTTTCGGAATTCTCTCTAATTTCGTGCACTTATGCAGTGTGACGAGCCACTTACAATGGTGAAGTCCGTTGCGCGCCAAATTTAATACTTTGGCCTCTAGAGGTCATCAAAATTGATAAGTTCACCAGAGGTCACAGGGTGACCCCCTCATAATATCATCAAAATTGGTCTACACATGCAGTTTGACATGCTGATTGTGATTCTGAAGTCTGTTCGGCGCCACATTGAATACTTTGACCTTGAGAGGTCATCCAAGTTTCTGAGGTCACAGGGTGACCCCTTCAGAAAGTTATCAAAGTTGATGTACACATGCACCATGAGATGCTGGTTACGATGCTGAAGTGTGTTCGGCGCCACATTGAATACTTTGACCTTGAGAGGTCATCGAAGTTTCTAAGATCACAGGGTGACCCCCTCAGAATTTACTCAAACGTGGTGTACAAATACAGTTTGACACGTTGATTACGATTCTGAAGTCTGTTCGGCGCCACATTGAATACTTTGACCTTGAGAGGTCATCTAAGTTTCTGAGGTCACAGGGTGACCCCCTCAGAATTTACTCAAATTTGGTGTACAAATGCAGTTTGACACGCTGATTACGATTCTGAAGTCTGTTCGGCGCCACATTTAATACTTTGGCCAGCTTCACATTCGAATTTGCATTCGGACTCCTTCGGAATTCGCTCTAATTTCGTGCACCTATGCAGTGTGACGAGCCACTTACAATGGTGAAGTCCGTTGCGCGCCAAATTTAATACTTTGGCCTCTAGAGGTCATCGAAGTTTATAAGTTCACCAGAGGTCACGGGGTGACCCCTCAGAATTTGATCAGAATTGGTGTACCCATGTAGTTTCACATGCTAATTACGATGCTGAAGTCCGTTCAGCGCCACATTTAATACTTTGACCTCTAGAGGTCATCCAAGTTTCTGAGGTCACAGGGTGATCCCCTCAGAATATCATCAAAATTGGTCTACACATGCAGTTTGACATGCTGATTGCGATTCTGAAGTCTGTTTAGCGCCACATTGAATACTTTGACCTTGAGAGGTCATCCACGTTTCTGAGGTTACAGGGTGACCCCCTCAGAATGTTATCGAAGTTGGTGTACACATGCAGCATGAGATACTGGTTACGATGCTGAAGTCTGTTCGCCGCCACATTACCTTGAGAGGTCATCTAAGTTTCTGAGGTCACAGGGTGACCCCCTCAGAATTTACTCAAATTTGGTGTACAAATGCAGTTTGACACGCTGATTACGATTCTGAAGTCTGTTCGGCGCCACATTTAATACTTTGGCCAGCTTCACATTCGAATTCGCATTCGGACTCCTTCGGAATTCGCTCTAATTTCGTGCACCTATGCAGTGTGACGAGCCACTTACAATGGTGAAGTCCTTTGCGCGCCAAATTTAATACTTTGGCCTCTAGAGGTCATCAAAGTTGATAAGTTCACCAGAGGTCACAGGGTGACCCCCTCAGAATATCATCAAAATTGGTCTACACATGCAGTTTGACATGCTGATTGTGAAGTCTGTTTGGCGCCACATTGAATACTTTGACCTTGAGAGGTCATCCAAATTTCTGAGGTCACAGGGTGACCCCTTCATAATGTTATCGAAGTTGGTGTACACATGCACCATAAGATGCTGGTTATGATGCTGAAGTGTGTTTGGCGCCACATTGAATACTTTGACCTCCAGAGGTCATCCAAGTTTCTGAAGTCACAGGGTGACCCCCTCAGAATATCATCAAAATTAGTCTACACATGCAGTTTGACATGCTGATTGCGATTCTAAAGTCTGTTCGGCGCCACATTAAATACTTTGACCTTGAGAGGTCATCCAAGTCTATGAGGTCACAAGGTGACCCCCTCAGAATTTACCCAAATTTGGTGTACAAATGCAGTTTGGCACGCTGATTACGATTCTGCAGTCTGTTCGGCGCCACATTTAATGCTTTGGCCAGCTTCACATTCGAATGGGCATTCGAACTCCTTCGGAATTCGCTCTAATTTCGTGGACTTATGCAGTATGATGAGCCACTTACAATGGTGAAGTCCGTTGCGCGCCAAATTTAATACTTTGGCCTCTAGAGGTCATCAAAGTTGATAAGTTCACCAGAGGTCACGGGGTGACCCCCTCAGAATTTGATCAGAATTGGTGTACCCATGTAGTTTGACATGCTGATTACGATGCTGAAGTCTGTCCGGCGCCACATTTAATACTTTGACCTCCAGAGGTCATCCAAGTTTCTGAGGTCACAGGGTGACCCCCTCAGAATATCATCAAAATTAGTTTACACATGCAGTTTGACATGCTGATTCAGATTCTGAAGTCTGTTCGGCGTCACATTGAATACTTTGACCTTGAGAGGTCATCCAAGTTTCTGAGGTCACAGGGTGACCCCTTCAGAATTTACTTAAATTTGGTGTACAAATGCAATTTGACACGCTGATAACGATTCTGAAGTCTGTTCGGCGCCACATTGAATATTTTGACCTTGAGAGGTCATCCAAGTTTATGAGGTCACAAGGTGACCCCTCAGAATTTACTCAAATTTGGTGTACAAATGCAGTTTGACACGCTGATTACGATTCTGCAGTCTGTTCGGCGCCACATTTAATGTTTTGGCCAGCTTTACATTCGAATGTCCATTCGGACTCCTTCGGAATTCTCTCTAATTTCGTGCACTTATGCAGTGTGACAAGCCACTTACAATGGTGAAGTCTTTTGCGCGCCACATTTAATACTTTGGCCTCTAGATGTCATCAAAGTTGATAAGTTCACCAGAGGTCACGGGGTGACCCCCTCAGAATTTGATCAGAATTAGTGTACCCATGTAGTTTGTGGCGCCGAACGGACTTCAGCATCCGAATGTGGCGCCGAACGGACTTCAGCATCGTAATATGCATGTCAAACTACATGGGTACACCAATTCTGATCAAATTATGAGGGGGTCACCCCGTGACCTCTGGTGAACTTATCAACTTTGATGACCTCTAGAGGTATTAATATTGGCGCGCAACGGACTTCACCATTGTAAGTGGCTCGTCACACTTCATAAGTGCACGAAATTAGAGCGAATTCCGAAGGAGTCCGAATGCCCATTCGAATGTGAAGCTGGCCAAAGTATTAAATGTGGCGCCGAACAGACTTCAGAATCGTAATCAGCGTGTCAAACTGCATTTGTACACCAGATTTGAGTAAATTCTGAGGGGGTCACCCTGTGACCTCAGAAACTTGGATGACCTCTCAAGGTCAAAGTAGTATTCAATATGGCGGCGAACAGACTTCGGAATCGTAATCAGCGTGTCAAACTGCATTTGTACACCACGTTTGAGTAAATTCTGAGGGGGTCACCCTGTGACCTCAGAAACTTGGATGACCTCTCAAGGTCAAAGTATTCAATGTGGCGCCGAACAGATCTCAGAATCGTAATCAGCATGTCAAACTGCATGTGTATATCAATTTTGATGATATTCTGAGGGGGTCACCCCGTGACCTCAGAAACTTGGATGACCTCTGGAGGTCAAAGTATTAAATTTGGCCCTGAACGGACTTCACTATTGTAAGTGGCTTGTTAAACTGCATAAGTGTGCGAAATTCAGGCGAATTCTGAGGGGGTCCGAATGTGAAGCTGAATGTGAGTCTGAATCTGTAACTGTTTTGACAGACGTCACCTACTACCCAGATCAGACCTCTATTGTTTTCAGGTAAATTGTGAAAGCGTGGAATGGATATTGATTACAATGATATTCGTATTTAGTGGCCCGAATTTCTGCATATGTTGCGCTTTTGTGACATTGATCTGCGCCACGGCCATACGAAAACAACACGCCAGGGTCGTGTGTTCAGTGTTGAATTGTCCAGGGGGGTGTCATCCCGGGATTCCCCATGTATCGGCTGCCGAGCAGCTAATATTAGCGATGACGTCACTGGTGCTCTGGTCCAGTCGTGGCCACCCCTATGGCCCATCGCCGCAGCTGCGCTTTCGAGCGTTTTGCGGTCTTTTGACGGGTGTTGACGAGCGGCAATTTGAAGTCGTCGCCGTTAAATAAGTAAGTTAGGTAGTTAAGTTGCAAGTCTATGCTGTTTTTAAAGTTTGTTAAGCATATCTTGAACATTAGGCCAAAACAATGCCATTTCTCGCCCCTCAGCCAGACCGGGGCAGCATGTGGCCGTCTCACCACTCAGCCAGACCGGGGCAGCGTATGGACGTCTCCCCCCCCCCCTTCAGCCGGACCGAGAAAGCGTATGGCCGGCTCACCCCTCAGTCAGACCTGCAGCGTATGCCGTCTCGTCCCTCAGCCAGACCGGGGCAGCGTATGGCCGTCCCCCCCCCCCCTCTCAGCCCCGGACTGGGGCAGCGTATAGCCGTCTCACCCCTCAGTCAGACCGGGGCAGCGTATGGCCGTTTCACCCATGTCCATGATGTTGCAAACGCATTCGCATTCAAAAACGCATTCGGCGACCCCTCCGATTACGCTGAAATTCACACCTGACATCCGCTATGGTGCCCTCATCACACATCTAGAATATCTAAGCGGCACACCTATTGGTTCGTCCGCTAGAGGTGAAAACATACAAATGACTGAAACCGGCGACCCCTACGAATTCGCTGAAATTCACACCAGACATGGTGCCCTCATCACACACCTAAAATATCTAAGCGGCACACTCATTGGTTAGGCCGCTAGAGGTGAAAAACGTAAGTTGACTGCAACCGGCGACCCCTACGATTTCGCTGAAATTCACACCATGCAAGTTTGCAACCTCTTTGGTACCCTCAATAGACACCTAAATTGTCTAAGCGGCACACACAATGGTTCGGCCGCTAGAGGTGAATAAACAAATGACTGAAACCGGCGGCCCCACGAAAAGTTGAAAAAGTTGAAAAAGTTGCAAAAGTTGAAAAAAGTTGAAAAAGTTGAAAAAAATGAAAAAGTTGGAAAAGTAGAAAAAGTTGAAAGTGAAAAAAGTTGAAAAAGTTTAAATGAAAAAGTTGAAAAGCGCTGAAAAAGTTGAAAAAGTTGAACAAATTGAAAGTTGAAAAATTTGAAGTTAAAAGTTGAAAATGAAAAAGTAAAAACAAACTAGAAAAGTTCGCTGAAATTCACACCATGCAACCTTTATGGTGAACCCCACTTTTGCAACTTTTTTTCAGCGCTTTTTCAACTTTTTATTTTTATTTTATTTTATTAAGCAGATCACCAACAGGGTCGCCCCCACTGACAGGTGAAGTCACATAGTAAAACCGATAACACGATCACTCCATAAAGTACATTGAAACATTAGCAAGATATAAATAGTGTAAACAATACAAAGTGAACTGATAAATGATGCAATATAAAAATAGCGACCGTAGAAGACGAGTTACAGATATGCTATATAAGTGATGACATGTTTTCTAAAAGTGTTAAAATGATCTACAAGAAAATCCACCTCTGGGACGCTGTTTAAAAAAGAGTTGACTAGCCTAGGTGACATCAACATCGACCTGCTCCGACCATCTTCCGCAGGAGCCCAACGGTACCTGGCCATGCTGGGGGACCTCTCCTTCCAACAGCTGATTTCCGCACCAACTCAGGCCACTTCTTCATCTTCGACGCTAATCGACCACGTCATCACCTCCAATGCCGAGCTCACCACCAATGCCCGGGTGATCGACTGCAGCGTCAGCGACCACGACATGATCACCGTTAACATCCAGACCAAGCGAACGCGCCGCGCTGCGCAATCCATCACGGTTCGCTCCACGAGAAACGTCGATAATGACACGCTGTGCCTCGATATGCTCCTGGCCGACTGGAGTGCGGTCTACAGCGCCACTACAGCGTCGGCGAAGTGGGATGCCTGGCTACAAGTATGGCAACCCATCATCGACTGGCACATGCCGCTTCGGACTGTCCGACTCAAACACCCTTCTTGCCCTTGGCTGCACGACAACGCAGAGCTGCAGGGTTGTATAGAGAGACGAGACCGAGCTCGAGAAGCCTGGGCTCGGGACCGTACAAGTGCTGAAGCTCAGCAGGCATTTAGGAACAGCAGAAATGTCGTCAAGAAAGCTCAGTACAGGGCCTGCTCGGAGTACTTCGCTCTCTCGTACAAAAATCAACGAGCCACAACCTGGACTGACATTCGCCGGCATCTGCTAGCATCGAAGAAGCCGGAACCGAGAATTACCCCACTCCACCACAGCGACCCAACGTGGGCCGAGCGACTAAACCGCCACTTCGTGTCTGCGGGGGCAGATGTCGCTGCTGCGCTGTCCGCGGCGCCGCAGGGGGGCGCCACTGCCACCGCGACCCCCGCGCGTGATTAGCGGCGCCTTCAGGGTGAGAACTGTGACTCTGCCAGAGTTATCGTTCGCACTAAGTGGCATGGGCAACTCGCGCGCGAGTGGATGTGACGGCATAACAGTGCAGATGCTGCGTGCAACCTTTCCGACCATTGGGCCTCATCTGTTGCATGTGGTCAACTGTTCACTTCGCTCGGGGGAGGTGCCGGTTAGGTGGAAGGATGCATGTGTTGTACCGCTGTACAAAAAGGGTGACCGGCGCGATCCTGCGAATTTTAGGCCAATTTCTATTACCAGTGTGCCTGGAAAACTTTGTGAAAAATGTGTTTCTGTTCAACTTTCATCCTACATTGACCAAAACCATGTATTGTGTGACAACCAACACGGATTTCGAGGTAATCATTCGATTGAAACTGCGATGATTGATACACTTAATTTTCTTTCATCTAAAATGGAAAATGGTCATGTATCCACTCTTCTAGCGGCTGACACATCTCGCGCCTTTGATAGCGTTGAGCATACACGTTTGTTAGATAAATTAGGATGGTATGGCGTGGACAGGCATTGGTTCGAGGACTGGCTGAGAAATAGGTGTCAGAGCATCCGGGGAAGCGGCGCCGGGCCATTACCAGTGACGCATGGGGTAATTCAGGGATCATTACTAGGACCAAAATTGTTTTTTTATGTTTACTAACGATCTTGCAGCACATTTACCATTTGGCAAGCAGGTGATGTACGCTGATGACGTACAGTTCTTAGATTCCGACCTGGTTGAGAACTTGGCATCACTAAAGGAGCGTATGGAAAGCGCACTCGACGTTGCTCTTCTCTGGTTCACTCAAAATCGACTTAAACTTAATCCTAGTAAAACAGAGCTGCTGTTTGTCAAACCGAAGCAGAAAAGATGCAAATCCTTGACAATAAAATTTGGTGACGCAGAGATAAATCCATCTCTACACGCAAAAATTATCGGTGTATACGTTGACTCGTCGTTGTCATGGGAAAAACAAGTGTCTCAGGTCACCCGTCGCTGTTTCTATGTTCTCGTCGGTTTATCTAAATTGAGACACAGAATACCTTTCGAAACTAAGAAACTACTGATTCAGGCACTCGTGTTCCCCCATTTGCATTATTGTCTGACTGTATGGGGTGGTTGTTCTGCCACACTGCGTCATCGGGTGCAGAAGGTTATAAATTTTGGAGCACGCATCGTCACTGGACTGCCCCGGCGTGAGCATATCACTCCTGCCCTGGAATCGTTAGGGTGGGATCGGCTTGACGGCATGTTGGAGGAGCGTGATGCGGCCATGTTGCGCAGACTGATGTCGCCCGGCGCGCCGCCGGCGCTTGCCGATCTCGTACGGAGTCGGTCCGATGTGTCGGTTAGGGCCACTCGTGGAACTCGTGGAGGTCATCTGGAACTCCCAAGAGTGAGGACAGAGCGTGGCAAACGCACATTTCCGTTTAGAGCCGTGAGTGTGTGGAATGCGCGCAAGGGTCGCCTGTGATTAGCGTCTGCAGACCTGGGAACAATTAACACCATTTTAGATAGATTTATGCATTGTGTACCCATTTTATTTTTATTCTCATGTTCATGACGTGAGGGCAGAAAAGCCATGTTTTATGGAGTCCCTTAATAAACCTGACTATGACTAGGTACCCTGCAGAGTAGACTGCCCTTCACGGTGTTAACGCGGGGGCAGATCTCGTGTAACAGCTTGTGAGTGCGGGTCGAGCGAGCTGGTACATGAAGTAAAAAGCTTGTTAGCAAAGTTTGAGAATCTAATTTCGAGTGGAAAATGTTCCTGATGAACAATAGGTCATGCTGAATCCTACGAGCTGATAAAGAAGGTATCCGGAAGTGTTGTAACAAGTCTGAGTATGCTAAAGAAGTGGCATGACCAGATAAAGTACTATTTAAGAGCCAAATTATAAATTTGTGTTGAACTCGATCGACCCGCACTGTGTGGGAATCAGCCGCGCCCGCCCAGATCACGCTACCATATTCTAAAATTGAGCGTACGTTGGAGAAGTAAGCGCACAGTAGAGCGTTCATGTTAAACTTTGAACCATGAGAACCGGTTTGAAAAGAGCGAATTAGTAGTCAGAGCGATCTATTGGCCCTTCTGACAACATTTGTGACCTGGGGGCAAATGTAAGTTTGGTGTCTAGAATGATGCCCAAGTCGCGAATTTCTCCAACGTGCTCGAGTTTTGAAGCACTAATAAAATATATTGTCTGGACGGGCGCGCGCCTGAGGGTCATAGTGAATGACTTGCATTTTTGGGGATTCAGAGTTAGTCCCCATCTGGCGGACCAGGCTGCCAGACGATCGAGATCCTGTTGCAGCAGTAGTCCGTCAGATGGGGAAGCAATTTTGCGATAGATTTTGACGTCATCGGCGTACAGAAGGCAGCCGGACTGAATTTCAAGTGGTAAGTCATTGATGAATAATGGAAAGAGAAGTGGAGCCAAAAGAGAACCTTCTGGAACACCAGACGTTACTGGTTTCCAGTCGGAGGTTTTGCCATTGACGATGACCCTCTGACGCCTATCGGACAGATACGAGACACCATTTTAAGGCAGAATCCCTCAAATGATAGGAATGTTTTAGTTTATGAATTAGAAGCGAGTGATTAACGCTTTGAAAAGCAGCCGAATAATCTGTACATATAGCGTCCGCCTAGTATCCGTCCGATATGGCTTCCCACGCTGTTCGAAGATAGACAGCAAGGTTAGTTACACACGAACGGCGGCGGATAAAACCATGCTGCTCATGACACAGGACAGGTGACACGTGCCGAAGTAGTTCGTCATAGACTACTCGCTCTAGTATCTTTCCGAAGAGAGGAAGCAGGGACACTGAACGATAATTTGACGGGGATTTGTTATCACCCTTCTTGAAAATTGGAATGATATTCGCCTGCTTCCATCTCTTCGGAAAGACGCCGGACTTGATCGAGGCATTGAATATCCTAGTAATAGGGACCACTAGTTCATCAGCACACTCGACGATGATACGGGCGCTGATATTGTCTGGTCCGCAGGCCTTGGTGGCTGGTACAGATTTTAGGGCATTTCGAACGGAGGCTTCGGATACATGCAATTGTGATAAAGCGTCGATATGATACACAGGTGCTTATGCAGGTGCTTATGTCACGCATTAAAAAAAAAAGAGTGACAAAAGTTTTTCAACTTTTGCAAAAAAAAAATATTCAACTGGACTGGACAATGGACATGGGTGAAACGGCCATACGCTGCCCCGGTCTGGCTGAGGGGCGAGACGGCATACGCTGCAGGTCTGACTGAGGGGTGAGACGGCCATACGCTTTCCCGGTCCGGCTGAAGGGGGGGGGGGGGGGGGGGGTAGACGGCCATACGCTGCCCCGGTCTGGCTGAGTGGCGAGAAATGACATTGTTTTGGCCTAATGTTGTGGCCTAATGTTGTGGCCTAATGTTGTGGCCTAATGTTGTGGCCTAATGTTGTGGCCTAATGTCAGGGGCGTCGACGCCTAACAGACCATTCAGACTAGTCGCACTACTTTTTTGGACGTCCCAATGTGCCGCCACCGTCTAGGTGCCGCCCTCGACGAGGCGCCGTCACATACCAAGTGCCGCCACTGACCGGACGCCACCCAAGTCAGGTGCCGTCCCTCAAAAGATGCCGCCCCTTTAACCAGGTGTCGTCCCTTCAGCCAGGTGCCGCCCCCTCAGAAAGATGCCGCCCTTCAGCCAGGTGTTGCCCCTCAAAAATATGCCGCCCCTCAACCGGTTGTCGCCCCTTCAGCCAGGTGCCACCCCCTCAGAAAGATGTCACCCTTCAGCCGGGTGCCGACACTTCAACCAGGTGCCGCTCCTTCAGAAAGGTGCCGCCCCTTCAGAAAGGTGCCGCCCCTTAATCCAGGTACCGCCCCTTCAGAAGGGTGACACCCCTTCATCCAGGTGCCGCCCCTCAGAAAGACGCCGCCCTTCAGTCGGGTGTTGCCCCTCTAAAAGATCCCACCCCTCAACCGGGTGCCGCCCCTTCAGCCAGGTGCCGCCCCCTCAGAAAGATGCCGCCCTTCAGCCAGGTGTTGCACCTAAACAAAATGCCGCCCCCTCAACCGGGTGCCGCCCCTTCAGCAAGGTGCAACCCCTTCATCCGGGTGCCGCCACTTCAGCCAGGTGCCGCCCCTTCAGAAAGGTGTCGCCCCTTCAGCCAGGTGCCGCCCCTCAGCTAGGTGCCTCCCCTTCAGCAAGGTACCGCCCTTTCAGCCAGGTGCTACCCCTTCAGCCAGGTGCCGCCCCTTCAGTCAGGTGCCGCCCCTTCAGTCAGGTGCCGCCCCTCAGCCAGGTGCCACCCCTGAGATAGATGCCGCCCCTTCAGCCTGGTGTGGCGCCTTCAGCCAGGTGCCGCCCCTCAGCCAAGTGCCGTAACGAATATTTGCCGTCCCTATACCCTGATAAGGTGATGCTGTATCATGGCGGCCATGGCCCATCGATATCTTTTTGGTGCAGACTCAGGCTTAAGTAGTTCTTAAAGAGAGTATTTCACCTTTCTGAAAGTTGTCAAATATACGCTGGTTGTATTGAAAATATTAAGTAAGTGCTGCTGAAAACGATGGTGATATTTGTTCTCTCGAAAAGTCACTTAACTCTATATAAATTAAGGTTTTCGATTTGGGATGATGACGTCATTATTGAGCTGTAGACCGACGCTGATTGGCTGACAAGGTGGGATTCGGTGAAAAAGTGGCTGTCAGCCAATCAGCGGCGGCACTAGCCTAGACCCCATTTTGCAAATGGGAAATTACATTGCTTAAAAACGGCTAAGTTTTGGGGAAAATGACCTTCGTATTTTCGACATTTCAATAACGGCCAAAGATAATGGCTATCTAAGTTCAAAACCAATACGAAGCATGGGTGGAGCTTTTCAGAAAAAGTTGGTGGAGCAAAATGTCATATAGACAGGTTGTTTTCAATGGTTCAGGTGAAAATGGCCATTTCAACGCCAGGAAACCTTCAAATCGGACAAAAGTGGGTGGGACAAACAGTTGTTCGGGCAATCGCCCCACCATTTGAATAGGCAATTCCACCCGTGATACAAAGGTGAAACATTCCCTTTAAACAACTCGACGTAGTAATTCTTAAGACGTGAAAATGAATCAAGAAGCTAACAGCTGTTTCCTTTTAACCAGGCGCGCAGCCAAGGGAGGGGGGGGGGGGCAAGGGGGCAATTGCCCCTCCCCCTTACGGGTCACAGGGGGGCCCCGCCGAGATTGGCCCAGATACCATTTGCATTAGCAAAATGGCTTTCAAAAAGTCACAGAGGAGCCCTCAAACTAGGCAAAGGTCACTCTGGTACATGTCGAGGGCCCTCAAAGACACTGAAGGGCTTTCGAAGCCGGCCCAGGGGGCCTCTTGGGCATGTCCAGGGGCCCATTGAGCCCACCGAGGGGCCCCAAAAACTGTACAGGGGCCTCTCGAGCATGGCCATGGGCCCATTGAGTCCACTCAAGGGCGCAAAACATGCCCAGGGACCTTTCGAGCATGCCCTGGGGCCCATTGAGCCCACTCAGGGGCCCAAAAAACCTGCGCAGGGGCCTCTAGAGCATGTCTACGAGCATGTCCAGGGGCCCATTGAGTATGTTCAGGGGCCTATTGAACCTGCCCAGGGGCCATTAGTCTGTTCAGGGGCCTCTCGAGCTTTCTCTATGGTCCATTGGTCCTGTGCAGGGGCCTCTCGAACCTGCCCAGGGGCTATTAGAGTCTGCTTAGGATTATCTTGGCTTGCCAAGGGGCCATTGAGTCTGTGAACGGGGCCCTCGAGCCTGCCCAGGGACTGCTAGCCGTCGCCTGGAGCGCCTGCTATAGCTGGAGCGCCTGCTATCCGTGGTCGGCGCGGTCATAATGAGCGGTAATGTGCTGTACTCTGACCCACCTGGTACAATGTTTTCTTGGGTTTCAAAATGGTTATTTGATAAGTCTGATGCGTTTTTGAATTCGGGGGGGGGGGGGGGGGCGACGCGATGGTAGCACAAAACAAGTTAACAATTTTCCTCTCAGGAGAGTGTGTGCTGCAATGTTTGTCAGCCAGGGGCGTCACGACGGGAGGGTCGGGGGGGGGGGGGGGTCTGGGCAAACTCCCCCACTTTTAGAAGGCGGGGGAGGGTCGATGCAGGACAGTCGCTGCTGTCGCTGCTGGACCAGGTCGACGTGGAGAGGGTGGCGAAGGCGTTCGTGGCAGAGGACGATACTCGGAGGAGAGTGTTCGGTGATGGCTAAAAAGCACTAGGGTGAAATGTTCCGAAGAGCGGGAGTCCTGGAACTCAAGGAGCAGCGTTCGTTCATGTACTCGGAGAGGATTTACTCACATGCCAGACGGCGGTAGTTCGGCGTGGCAGTGATGTATTATAAGTGACAATATAAGATTGGCATGCATTTTAAGCACTAATATCTAGGAAAAACTGTAGCGAGATGCAATCCAACAGGCACATAATTAGTTATAAATAGATACAACGGCGAACGGCTGCTCTAAAACCGTAATAATGCTTGCAGAACAGCCCGCCACAGACCACTCATGAGCCCAGTTGGCAGAGCGCTCAGCTGAAACCCTCAAAAATGTATTTAGCAACTGACATGGTGTAGTTGACTCCCTTCAGCGCTTGATTTAACATATTGCCAGGATGACCTTCATTCAGCGGCAGCGACGACAATGTACCTAATTTAATGGACGAATGCCCACAAAGATGTGTTATACCTACTTTGGAGTTGGAGCTGGACGGGCTAGTTAAACTTACAGTCACGAAAACCCTACGTACCGAAATGTTAACGAAGAAAAGATAAGATACGATCGGCTGTTTACTGTCAGGTAGGGTATCGAAATTTCGCTTAACAAAAAAACTGGAACGATACAAATTTGAACGTGTGCCGCCCCTTGCCAGGTGCCGCCCCCATGCTGGGTGCCGCCCCCGAGCAAAAAGTCGCACCAGTTTTTCGCGTGTCGACGCCCCTGCCTAATGTAATATGCTTAACAAACTTTAAAAAAAAACATAGACTTGCAACCTAACTTACTTATTTAACGGCGACGACTTCAAATTGCCGCTCGTCAACACCCGTCAAAAGACCGCAAAACGCTCGAAAGCGCAGCTGCGGCGATGGGCCTGGCCACGACTGGACCAGAGCACCAGTGACGTCATCTCTAATCTTAGCGCTCGGTAGCCGATACATGGGAATCCCGGGATGACACCCCCTGCATACTTCAACACTGCACACACGACCCTATCTACCGTGACACGACCCTGGCGTGTTGTTTTCGTATGGCCGCAGCCCGCAGATGAATGTCACAAAAGCGCAACATATGCAGAAATTCGGGCCACTAAATACGAATATCATTGTTATCAATATCCATTCCACGCTTTCACAATTTACCTGAAAACTATAGAGGTCCGATCTGGGTGGTAGGTGGTACACAACCTGCCTGCCATCATGCTGATTCAGAGAATGTATGGGTTTTGGGTCCATCACCAAGGGTTTTCGAGTCCATATCTCAAACGGTTTGAATTTGCCCTTTATATAGGAGATTTGGCAATTTCGCGTACCTATGTTTTATATGCGTCTTATTGCGAACTTTCAATTGCCACCTTGCGCGTCTCGCTGCGAGTATTAGTTCGGAATAAGACGAGTGGGGGCAGAATCTGCCCCCACCCCACATGTGTTCGGCTGAAGACCCCAGCGGAGCGCGGGTTAAAGGGAGTGTACTCGCCTACTCACATCGCTTAGTTGGGGTAATTGACACTGGTCTATAGAACACAATTTTCTGAATTGAACCATTACTTCATTTCTCCAGATTCACCCTAGTTGCTGAGATATTAAAAGACTCCAGGAATTTGCTTGGGAGCAAAAAGTTATCGGGTAGACTCCAAAGGGCTTCCGCTACTAGAAGCACTGCAACTATCGATTAAACTGCTAGCATATTGTTAGCGCCGGCCAATAGCAATTCAACAAAACAGCTCGTGCACGTTGATAGCAGCAGCCGAACAGAAACTGGACGGCCATCATGTTTTTCGATGATGGCCGTTTCGATGATGGCCGATGGCCATTTTTTGAAGAAGATATAAATTTAGAGCTACGAAACGTGTACATAATAAAGTTCACAGCGGCAAGAACGTGCTGTGCAAAACTCGTCTGTCTATCTTGCATGATGTGACCGTAATTGTATTGTCTTATGTGCGCCGTTTTACATAACATCACCATAGTGGCGATCGTTTTATAGATATCGAAACAAAAATAAACAAAAAACAATAGAAGTGAAAATTCAACTGAAGGGGCTCCAGATGTGAATTTCATCATATACAACAATCAAACCAACAGCCGTATGCAAAATATTTTTTTGACATTCCAAAACAGTAGGCACACTCCCTTTAACAGTTGTCAGAAACACTGAATTCACAACCCTGAATTGCCATGACCTATTTTGGATACTCTTCAACTACTTAGCCGGATATTTTTTTTATAAATAAATTTAGTCCAAATAGTTGAATATATGGATTTCTGGGATCACAATCCTATGCTAAGCAGAGCTTGCCGCGTGGGCCCTGACCCCTACCACCCGATGACGTACTTCCACTTTATCAACGGCAGAATTTAGTGGCGAATGTTTAAAGGAAATAGTTCACCTTCGGAATTTTTTCAGAACACGATTTTATTATATTTTTAATAGTTTCTTTTTTCTGTTTAAAAATGGTCCCACATCGCGCCAATTCAGGACAGAAGGTTGTACATTATTGATCTTATGATGTGCGTTATTGGTCTGCGCATGCTCCATGGCAGTGCTGGCACTTTCAGACGGTACGGTACATCATATATGCGCCGTATTCCTTCGTCAAAAAGTCAAATATCTTCGGCTGGAGAGTCTTTTCAGCCAAGAAAAGTTCCAGATAAGGATTTCTCAACACGGGCTACAAAACTGCTATTTCAGTTCAAAACCCATGTTGAAGGTGAACTATTTCCTTTAACGTGCTTGAAGTTGGAACACAGCTCCTGATTTCATCTTCTGACCTGTTTGCGGCCGCTGCCACCGACCGCAGGTCATCCCGGTCAGGAGCGAATATCGCGCGCAGAAGCGACTCGAACCCACCTTGCCAGGGTGGACGAATTTCCTGCCCGACTCTTTACCAACTGAGCTACGTGGACGTAGATGAAGTGTGGGGTCACCGAAAATAACTTATCACCATTTCTGAAGTGAAAATAATTTTACGACTGGCCAGTGGTGGATCTACGTAAGGGAGAATCAGGCTCCCCCCAAAAAAAAACAATATCGGTAGGCAAACGTATGTTTTTGCCCCCCCCCCCCCCCCCCAACCGTTCTGGGAGGTTGTTATTTATGTTCCGGGAAGTCATATACCCTCCCCCCCCCCCCCCCCGGTCAACGACTCTTCTCTTTCGTGCTGGCGACCTGACCCGACGCCAGCCCCAACCCCCCAACCCCAACCCCCGTCAACAACTTTTCGCTGACGAAACGGAACGAAATTTCCCCTCCCAAAAACAAAGCTTGAAACCTAGACCCGCCACTGAGGCTGACCCCCCACTTTTAAAAACGTTCCTACGCCTATGGCGGTACTTTTGAGCGTCCCCCGTCGGGACACTTCTCTGCTCTACAGCACATTTTTTTAAGAATGAACTCGGCAAATTGCCCCACAGCTCCTGCCTTTCCATCCTAATCGCGCGGACCGCCGCAAGAGGGGCAGGGGGGCAGCTGACCCCCCAATCTAGAGTTTTTTTTTAAATAAATGTAATCCGAATGTTGTAATGGGATGGATTTCCGAGATCAGGACCCACGCTAAGCTGGGGGACACTCAAAAGTACCCAAAATCCATAAATACCCGAGTCCATAAGTCCCAGAATCCATAAATACCCGAGTACAAGTTCGTGATGAAAGACAGGAAAGGTGTGTAAATTGTACTATTTCCTATACATATATTGCAATATGGGTGTTCAGTATTGTGCCCACTTATTTATTTTGCACCGCAGGCGCTTTTTCTTTTGCGCTGTGATTTTATAGATACCTACTACCCAAAGCTGGCGGAATACTTCATTTTACATCGACAAATTCGGCCATTACATTTACCATTCTAATGCCCGCCAGATCGAGGGGCAAAAAGATGGTTTACCTTCTTCTTTTTGCCAGGGGTCAACTGCGCCCCACCCCCGAACCTGTCACACCTGTAGATGACATGTAGATGACAAAAATGCCAGCTTTGTTTGCGACAGACTGAAAAGTGCAGACCCTGCCGCTGGTCAATGTCGATTTTCGCTCAGCAAAGCAAGCAATAATCGCCTCTAGTTATACAACTTGATGGCACACATCTGGCCAGTGATTCACTGATCATTAGAAATGGATGTTTATTCATCGCCAGAGCACATGGTGAAAATCATTGCAAAAAAGTCCATGATTTGATTAGTCTATGAAATAGTTCACCTTGGAATTTTTTTACCAAACACGATTTGATTATATTTTTTAATACAATTTATTTTTATTTGTCAAAAATGGCCTTATATCGCGCCGATTCAGGACATAAGGCCGTACATTTTTATTGTTTATCAAAACTATATGCATACTCACTGAGTCAGAGTCCTGACGTCACGCGAATGTAAACAAATGGTTCAGCCAATCAGATTCGAAAGTAGTCGCGTAAGGATAGACTCGCATTGGAGATGTGCCAACCGGCAGCCAGCGGTTCGCTTGCTAGCATTAGCTGCAAGCTGATTGGCTGATGGTATAGCCTCTGCCCGGGCTAGAACCAGTACAACATTCTTTCGCCAGCACCGCATTCCTTCGCCAAAAAATTAAACATATTCGGCTGGAGAGTCTTTTCAGTCAAGAAAACTTGCAGATAGGGGTTTCCCAACACGGGCTACAAAACTGCTATCTCAGTTTAAAACTATTGTTGAAGGTGAACTATTTCCTTTAAGACGAAATCGGGAAAAAATACGTCACACAGCTGAAAACGTGAGATAATGAGCCGGCTAAAATCTGGGGGCGAAATGACCCCCAGATTTGATTTCCCCCAGGATTTTCGACTGGGGCTTGTGGGTACCCTGCCCCCGCAATCCACCGCCCCTGCTCTGCACATCCTGCAACATCATCATTATGACCAAGTACGGCTTCAACAGCATTATCATCCAACATCGTACATTTCCCGACGAAAGTGATAACAGTAAGGTTTGTGGGACGAATATTTCGTAGGCATTTGATGGCCTATAAAAGGTCACGGACATGAATCGTGAATATTTGAGCGACGGGACTTTTGACCTTTGCTACGCTACTACCACCATCCTGCCCTCCCTGCCCCTCTTGGCATTTGACTGCTGACGCAAACTGGACATATTTACACCAGCAACACAATTGTTGACAACCAGACCAGCAGAACTTAACCTTCATATTTCCATAACTCGTAAACTTCAATAACCTTTCAATTACCATGCCCTTTAAATGTGATCGTCTGTGACCCCTCCGAGGTACGGTGCGTGGCTCGCCTCCTATGCAGAGCGTGTCGTGAGAAATCACTGACATTTTCCTTTCTTCGCGTGAGACGAATGTTACGTCACGCGCGGCTGACGTGAGCGACGTCTGCGCCGCTCCGTATACAGCATAAACAGACCGCGGGAACCCGCACCCATATTTGTGTCAATATCTGTTTGACGTCTGTTGCTAAAAATATAAGTGGTTTGAAAGAAGTTCACGGGTAGTTCGTATTCCCTCCTCGTTTTCAGAGAGGATTAAATATCACTGAAAAAACGCTCACGCACGCTCATGTCACCGATATTGACTTAAAGGGAGTGTGCCTACTGTTTTGGAATGTCAAAAATATTTTTCATACGATAAGTAGCTGTTGGTTTGATTGTTGTATATGATGAAATTCACATCTGGAGCCCCTTTAGTTGAATTTTCACTTCTATTGTTTTTTGTTTATTTTTGTTTCGATATCTATAAAACGATCGCCACTATGGTGATGTTATGTAAAACGACGCACATAAGACAATACAATTACGGTCACATCATGCAAGATAGACAGACGAGTTTTGCACAGCACGTTCTTGCCGCTGTGAACTTTATTATGTGCAAGTTTCGTAGCTCTAAATTTATATCTTCTTCAAAAAATGGCCATCGGCCATCATCGAAACGGCCATCATCGAAAAACATGATGGCCGTCCAGTTTCTGTTCGGCTGCTGCTATCAACGTGCACGAGCTGTTTTGTTGAATTGCTATTGGCCGGCGCTAACAATATGCTAGCAGTTTAATCGATAGTTGCAGTGCTTCTAGTAGCGGAAGCCCTCTGGAGTCTACCCGATAACTTTTTGCTCCCAAGCAAATTCCTGGAGTCTTTTAATATCTCAGCAACTAGGGTGAATCTGGAGAAATGAAGTAATGGTTCAATTCAGAAAATTGTGTTCTATAGACCAGTGTCAATAACCCCAACTAAGCGATGTGAGTAGGCACACTCCCTTTAAAGGGAAATAATGACCTTTTGATTTTGTTAGCAACAATTTCTTAGGCTACCGTTATGGTTTACAAATTACTTTATTTAAATTTAAGAATTAAATAAAATTATTCCCAAATTCAAAGTTGTAAGTTTGGAAAAAATACAAAACAAGTACCTTGTGTACTTTATGAAGGTCATTGACAAATTCGTCCTTCCCTACCAGTATTTGCAAATCACTCGGCACTGCGCCACAATAGCAAAAGGCGAGGGAAATGCATATTGATCAGGGGCGTCGCCACGGGTTTTGGACTGGGGGGGACGAATTGATAGACTGGTAATACCTACGGTAATACCTAGATTGATAATACCTACACCTTAACAAATTGAAGCTGGTCAGTCCTGCAGCTGCTACCAAGCATGCAAGAAGGAATAAAATAACATGTTATTGACCTTATCACAAACTAGAAAACGTACGACATGATCTATGTGGGATATTTTCCATTGATTGTGATCAATTGTGCCTTTGCATACCTAATCAGGGGGCGCAGCCAGACCTTCAGAAAGCGGGGGGGGGGGGGCAAGCACCTGGGAGAGGCCCCCCACCCCCCAAAAAAAAACTGGATATGAAAAACTCTACGGATTTCGGCCACTTTATTTTGTGAGGCCCCCTTTTTAGCATTTTTCTTCGTCTACTTTTGATGAGCTGGATTGGACCAGGACCCTCAGTAGGCATTGTACTGAGCGCATTACTAATTTGTATTGTTACGTACAGGAGAGAAAACATATCTTAGCCATGACAACAGGTGAGGGTCGGCTTTTGAGTGTGGGGGCGGCTGAAATGACAAATAAATATATCCCCATTTTGATACGTGTATTTAAGCCTTTGTAGCATTTTTAATGTGGATTTTCATGTTATAGTAGGTAGGTATGTACTTGTTAGTTAGCGCCGCGAAGCGGCGCGAAATTTTTACGGTTTTGCCTGATAAAACCCAGAAATATAAATATAATATATATAAAATAAAAAATAAAAAAAAGTGTGCCTTGTAGAGGATAATAAGCTAAAAATGATATTCATTCAATTCAGCGTTACGACGAACCGATGACGATGGCTATGGCTTCGTTATGACGATGACTACCGATGTGACGCCGCGAAGCGGCGTGAAAATGTTAATTTTAGATCCTGGAAAACGAAATGTTAATATTGGAACCAGACCGTGAGGTGAGATGGCTTGGGGAGATGGTCCTGGCCTGTTTTGACTATTAGCTCTTCGGTCCAGAAAATTGTGCACCGCTGGAGCAGCTTCCGGGTGCCGATCTCCTCGTCTTTGCGTTCGCGTCGCCTTTTTCGGAACTCGGAAAACTAGCTAAACATGTAGCCTGCTTGAAACTTAGAAGTTAATATTTTATGAAGGGAATGGGCCCTGGGGCCAGCAATTACCGCCAAGGAGAGCCTCTGCCAGACACTTAATGCAATTATTTTCCCCATTTTCCAAATTTGTATAAGCAATTGCGAAACTTGTGTCATGCCGCGAAGCGGCGCGACATTTTCCAGTTTGACATAGCTGGATTTTTACTGCACTGCAAAGACAATTTTTACGATAAATTGTTATTTTTTCCCTCAAAAAGTGTGTGTGTGTGTGTGTGTGTGTGTGTGTGTGTGTGTGTGTGTGTGTGTGTGTGTGTGTGTGTGTGTGTGTGTGTGTGTGTGTGTGTGTGTGTGTGTGTGTGTGTGTGTGTGTGTGTGTGTGTGTGTGTGTGTGTGTGTGTGTGTGTGTGTGTGTGTGTGTGTGTGTGTGTGTGTGTGTGTGTGTGTGTGTGTGTGTGTGTGTGTGTGTGTGTGTGTGTGTGTGTGTGTGTGTGTGTGTGTGTGTGTGTGTGTGTGTGTGTGTGTGTGTGTGTGTGTGTGTGTGTGTGTGTGTGTGTGTGTGTGTGTGTGTGTGTGTGTGTGTGTGTGTGTGTGTGTGTGTGTGTGTGTGTGTGTGTGTGTGTGTGTGTGTGTGTGTGTGTGTGTGTGTGTGTGTGTGTGTGTGTGTGTGTGTGTGTGTGTGTGTGTGTGTGTGTGTGTGTGTGTGTGTGTGTGTGTGTGTGTGTGTGTGTGTGTGTGTGTGTGTGTGTGTGTGTGTGTGTGTGTGTGTGTGTGTGTGTGTGTGTGTGTGTGTGTGTGTGTGTGTGTGTGTGTGTGTGTGTGTGTGTGTGTGTGTGTGTGTGTGTGTGTGTGTGTGTGTGTGTGTGTGTGTGTGTGTGTGTGTGTGTGTGTGTGTGTGTGTGTGTGTGTGTGTGTGTGTGTGTGTGTGTGTGTGTGTGTGTGTGTGTGTGTGTGTGTGTGTGTGTGTGTGTGTGTGTGTGTGTGTGTGTGTGTGTGTGTGTGTGTGTGTGTGTGTGTGTGTGTGTGTGTGTGTGTGTGTGTGTGTGTGTGTGTGTGTGTGTGTGTGTGTGTGTGTGTGTGTGTGTGTGTGTGTGTGTGTGTGTGTGTGTGTGTGTGTGTGTGTGTGTGTGTGTGTGTGTGTGTGTGTGTGTGTGTGTGTGTGTGTGTGTGTGTGTGTGTGTGTGTGTGTGTGTGTGTGTGTGTGTGTGTGTGTGTGTGTGTGTGTGTGTGTGTGTGTGTGTGTGTGTGTGTGTGTGTGTGTGTGTGTGTGTGTGTGTGTGTGTGTGTGTGTGTGTGTGTGTGTGTGTGTGTGTGTGTGTGTGTGTGTGTGTGTGTGTGTGTGTGTGTGTGTGTGTGTGTGTGTGTGTGTGTGTGTGTGTGTGTGTGTGTGTGTGTGTGTGTGTGTGTGTGTGTGTGTGTGTGTGTGTGTGTGTGTGTGTGTGTGTGTGTGTGTGTGTGTGTGTGTGTGTGTGTGTGTGTGTGTGTGTGTGTGTGTGTGTGTGTGTGTGTGTGTGTGTGTGTGTGTGTGTGTGTGTGTGTGTGTGTGTGTGTGTGTGTGTGTGTGTGTGTGTGTGTGTGTGTGTGTGTGTGTGTGTGTGTGTGTGTGTGTGTGTGTGTGTGTGTGTGTGTGTGTGTGTGTGTGTGTGTGTGTGTGTGTGTGTGTGTGTGTGTGTGTGTGTGTGTGTGTGTGTGTGTGTGTGTGTGTGTGTGTGTGTGTGTGTGTGTGTGTGTGTGTGTGTGTGTGTGTGTGTGTGTGTGTGTGTGTGTGTGTGTGTGTGTGTGTGTGTGTGTGTGTGTGTGTGTGTGTGTGTGTGTGTGTGTGTGTGTGTGTGTGTGTGTGTGTGTGTGGTGTGTGTGTGTGTGTGTGTGTGGTGTGTGTGTGTGTGTGTGTGTGTGTGTGTGTGTGTGTGTGTGTGTGTGTGTGTGTGTGTGTGTGTGTGTGTGTGTGTGTGTGTGTGTGTGTGTGTGTGTGTGTGTGTGTGTGTGTGTGTGTGTGTGTGTGTGTGTGTGTGTGTGTGTGTGTGTGTGTGTGTGTGTGTGTGTGTGTGTGTGTGTGTGTGTGTGTGTGTGTGTGTGTGTGTGTGTGTGTGTGTGTGTGTGTGTGTGTGTGTGTGTGTGTGTGTGTGTGTGTGTGTGTGTGTGTGGTGTGTGTGTGTGTGTGTGTGTGTGTGTGTGTGTGTGTGTGTGTGTGTGTGTGTGTGTGTGTGTGTGTGTGTGTGTGTGTGTGTGTGTGTGTGTGTGTGTGTGTGTGTGTGTGTGTGTGTGTGTGTGTGTGTGTGTGTGTGTGTGTGTGTGTGTGTGTGTGTGTGTGTGTGTGTGTGTGTGTGTGTGTGTGTGTGTGTGTGTGTGTGTGTGTGTGTGTGTGTGTGTGTGTGTGTGTGTGTGTGTGTGTGTGTGTGTGTGTGTGTGTGTGTGTGTGTGTGTGTGTGTGTGTGTGTGTGTGTGTGTGTGTGTGTGTGTGTGTGTGTGTGTGTGTGTGTGTGTGTGTGTGTGTGTGTGTGTGTGTGTGTGTGTGTGTGTGTGTGTGTGTGTGTGTGTGTGTGTGTGTGTGTGTGTGTGTGTGTGTGTGGTGTGTGTGTGTGTGTGTGTGTGTGTGTGTGTGTGTGTGTGTGTGTGTGTGTGTGTGTGTGTGTGTGTGTGTGTGTGTGTGTGTGTGTGTGTGTGTGTGTGTGTGTGTGTGTGTGTGTGTGTGTGTGTGTGTGTGTGTGTGTGTGTGTGTGTGTGTGTGTGTGTGTGTGTGTGTGTGTGTGTGTGTGTGTGTGTGTGTGTGTGTGTGTGTGTGTGTGTGTGTGTGTGTGTGTGTGTGTGTGTGTGTGTGTGTGTGTGTGTGTGTGTGTGTGTGTGTGTGTGTGTGTGTGTGTGTGTGTGTGTGTGTGTGTGTGTGTGTGTGTGTGTGTGTGTGTGTGTGTGTGTGTGTGTGTGTGTGTGTGTGTGTGTGTGTGTGTGTGTGTGTGTGTGTGTGTGTGTGTGTGTGTGTGTGTGTGTGTGTGTGTGTGTGTGTGTGTGTGTGTGTGTGTGTGTGTGTGTGTGTGTGTGTGTGTGTGTGTGTGTGTGTGTGTGTGTGTGTGTGTGTGTGTGTGTGTGTGTGTGTGTGTGTGTGTGTGTGTGTGTGTGTGTGTGTGTGTGTGTGTGTGTGTGTGTGTGTGTGTGTGTGTGTGTGTGTGTGTGTGTGTGTGTGTGTGTGTGTGTGTGTGTGTGTGTGTGTGTGTGTGTGTGTGTGTGTGTGTGTGTGTGTGTGTGTGTGTGTGTGTGTGTGTGTGTGTGTGTGTGTGTGTGTGTGTGTGTGTGTGTGTGTGTGTGTGTGTGTGTGTGTGTGTGTGTGTGTGTGTGTGTGTGTGTGTGTGTGTGTGTGTGTGTGTGTGTGTGTGTGTGTGTGTGTGTGTGTGTGTGTGTGTGTGTGTGTGTGTGTGTGTGTGTGTGTGTGTGTGTGTGTGTGTGTGTGTGTGTGTGTGTGTGTGTGTGTGTGTGTGTGTGTGTGTGTGTGTGTGTGTGTGTGTGTGTGTGTGTGTGTGTGTGTGTGTGTGTGTGTGTGTGTGTGTGTGTGTGTGTGTGTGTGTGTGTGTGTGTGTGTGTGTGTGTGTGTGTGTGTGTGTGTGTGTGTGTGTGTGTGTGTGTGTGTGTGTGTGTGTGTGTGTGTGTGTGTGTGTGTGTGTGTGTGTGTGTGTGTGTGTGTGTGTGTGTGTGTGTGTGTGTGTGTGTGTGTGTGTGTGTGTGTGTGTGTGTGTGTGTGTGTGTGTGTGTGTGTGTGTGTGTGTGTGTGTGTGTGTGTGTGTGTGTGTGTGTGTGTGTGTGTGTGTGTGTGTGTGTGTGTGTGTGTGTGTGTGTGTGTGTGTGTGTGTGTGTGTGTGTGTGTGTGTGTGTGTGTGTGTGTGTGTGTGTGTGTGTGTGTGTGTGTGTGTGTGTGTGTGTGTGTGTGTGTGTGTGTGTGTGTGTGTGTGTGTGTGTGTGTGTGTGTGTGTGTGTGTGTGTGTGTGTGTGTGTGTGTGTGTGTGTGTGTGTGTGTGTGTGTGTGTGTGTGTGTGTGTGTGTGTGTGTGTGTGTGTGTGTGTGTGTGTGTGTGTGTGTGTGTGTGTGTGTGTGTGTGTGTGTGTGTGTGTGTGTGTGTGTGTGTGTGTGTGTGTGTGTGTGTGTGTGTGTGTGTGTGTGTGTGTGTGTGTGTGTGTGTGTGTGTGTGTGTGTGTGTGTGTGTGTGTGTGTGTGTGTGTGTGTGTGTGTGTGTGTGTGTGTGTGTGTGTGTGTGTGTGTGTGTGTGTGTGTGTGTGTGTGTGTGTGTGTGTGTGTGTGTGTGTGTGTGTGTGTGTGTGTGTGTGTGTGTGTGTGTGTGTGTGTGTGTGTGTGTGTGTGTGTGTGTGTGTGTGTGTGTGTGTGTGTGTGTGTGTGTGTGTGTGTGTGTGTGTGTGTGTGTGTGTGTGTGTGTGTGTGTGTGTGTGTGTGTGTGTGTGTGTGTGTGTGTGTGTGTGTGTGTGTGTGTGTGTGTGTGTGTGTGTGTGTGTGTGTGTGTGTGTGTGTGTGTGTGTGTGTGTGTGTGTGTGTGTGTGTGTGTGTGTGTGTGTGTGTGTGTGTGTGTGTGTGTGTGTGTGTGTGTGTGTGTGTGTGTGTGTGTGTGTGTGTGTGTGTGTGTGTGTGTGTGTGTGTGTGTGTGTGTGTGTGTGTGTGTGTGTGTGTGTGTGTGTGTGTGTGTGTGTGTGTGTGTGTGTGTGTGTGTGTGTGTGTGTGTGTGTGTGTGTGTGTGTGTGTGTGTGTGTGTGTGTGTGTGTGTGTGTGTGTGTGTGTGTGTGTGTGTGTGTGTGTGTGTGTGTGTGTGTGTGTGTGTGTGTGTGTGTGTGTGTGTGTGTGTGTGTGTGTGTGTGTGTGTGTGTGTGTGTGTGTGTGTGTGTGTGTGTGTGTGTGTGTGTGTGTGTGTGTGTGTGTGTGTGTGTGTGTGTGTGTGTGTGTGTGTGTGTGTGTGTGTGTGTGTGTGTGTGTGTGTGTGTGTGTGTGTGTGTGTGTGTGTGTGTGTGTGTGTGTGTGTGTGTGTGTGTGTGTGTGTGTGTGTGTGTGTGTGTGTGTGTGTGTGTGTGTGTGTGTGTGTGTGTGTGTGTGTGTGTGTGTGTGTGTGTGTGTGTGTGTGTGTGTGTGTGTGTGTGTGTGTGTGTGTGTGTGTGTGTGTGTGTGTGTGTGTGTGTGTGTGTGTGTGTGTGTGTGTGTGTGTGTGTGTGTGTGTGTGTGTGGTGTGTGTGTGTGTGTGTGTGTGTGTGTGTGTGTGTGTGTGTGTGTGTGTGTGTGTGTGTGTGTGTGTGTGTGTGTGTGTGTGTGTGTGTGTGTGTGTGTGTGTGTGTGTGTGTGTGTGTGTGTGTGTGTGTGTGTGTGTGTGTGTGTGTGTGTGTGTGTGTGTGTGTGTGTGTGTGTGTGGTGTGTGTGTGTGTGTGTGTGTGTGTGTGTGTGTGTGTGTGTGTGTGTGTGTGTGTGTGTGTGTGTGTGTGTGTGTGTGTGTGTGTGTGTGTGTGTGTGTGTGTGTGTGTGTGTGTGTGTGTGTGTGTGTGTGTGTGTGTGTGTGTGTGTGTGTGTGTGTGTGTGTGTGTGTGTGTGTGTTGTGTGTGTGTGTGTGTGTGTGTGTGTGTGTGTGTGTGTGTGTGTGTGTGTGTGTGTGTGTGTGTGTGTGTGTGTGTGTGTGTGTGTGTGTGTGTGTGTGTGTGTGTGTGTGTGTGTGTGTGTGTGTGTGTGTGTGTGTGTGTGTGTGTGTGTGTGTGTGTGTGTGTGTGTGTGTGTGTGTGTGTGTGTGTGTGTGTGTGTGTGTGTGGTGTGTGTGTGTGTGTGTGTGTGTGTGTGGTGTGTGTGTGTGTGTGTGTGTGTGTGTGTGTGTGTGTGTGTGTGTGTGTGTGTGTGTGTGTGTGTGTGTGTGTGTGTGTGTGTGTGTGTGTGTGTGTGTGTGTGTGTGTGTGTGTGTGTGTGTGTGTGTGTGTGTGTGTGTGTGTGTGTGCTGTGTGTGTGTGTGTGTGTGTGTGTGTGTGTTTGTGTGTGTGTGTGTGTGTGTGTGTTTGGGAGGGAGGGTTCGACCCTCCCCCGCCTTCTAAAAGTGGGGAAGTTTGCCCAGACCTCCCCGACCCTCCCGTCGGCGACGCCCCTGGCTGACAAATATTGCAGCACACACTCCTGAGAGGAAAATTGTTAAATTGTTTTGTACTACCATAACCCCCCCCCCCCCCCACACACACACACACACACACACACACACACAAACACACACACACACACGAATTCAAAAACGCATCAGACTTATCAAATAACCATTTTGAAACCCAAGAAAACATTGCACCAGGTGGGTCAGAGTACAGCACATTACCGCTCATTATAACCGCGCCGACCACGGCTAGCAGGCGCTCCAGCTATAGCAGGCACTGCAGGCGACGGCTAGCAACCCCTGGGCAGGCTGGAGGGTCCCGTTCACAGACTCAATGGTCCTCTGGATAAGCTTGAGAGGGCCCTGCACAGACTCAATGGCCCCTTGGCAAGCCGAGAGGCCCCTAAGCAGACTCTAATAGCCCCATGTGCAGGTTCGAGAGGCCGCTGAACAGGATCAATGGACCATTGGGAAAGCTCGAGGGGCCCCTGCACAGACTAATGGCCCCTAGGCAGGTTCAAGAGGCCCTTGAACAGACTCAATGGGCCCCTGGGCAAGTTCGAGAGGCCCCTGGGCAGGTTCGAGAGGCCCCTGAACAGACGCAATGGGCCCCTGGGCAAGCTCGGGAGGCCTCTGGGCAGGCTCTAATGGCCCCTGGGCAGGTTCGAGAGGCCCCTGAACAGACTCGATGGTCCTCTGGGAAAACTATAATGGGCCCCTGGGCAGGTTCAAGGGGCCCCAAAACAGATTATAATGGGCCCCTGGCCAGGCTCGAGAGGCCCCTGAACATACTCAATGGGCCCCTGGACATGCTCGAGAGGCCACTGGGACAGGTTTGTTGGGCCGTGGGTGGGCTCAATTGGCCCCTAGACAAGTGGACATGCTCTAGAGGCCCCTGGCAGGTTTTTGGGGCCCCTGAGTGGGCTCAATGGGCCCCAGGGCATGCTCGAAAGGTCCCTGGGCATGTTTTTTGCACACTTGAGTGGGCTCAATGGCCCCTGGACATGCTGGAGAGGCCCCTAGACAGTTTTTTGGGCCCCTCGGTGGCTCAATGGGCCCCTGGACATGCCCAAGAGGCCCCCTGGGCCGGCTTCGAAAGCCCTTCAGTGTCTCTGAAGGCCCTTGACATGCACCAGAGTAACCCTTGCCTGGTTTGAGGGCTCTTCTGTGACTTTTTGAAAGCCATTTAGCCAGGGGCCCGGGAACAGGGGGGCAGCGGGGGCGCTTGCCCCCCCCCCCCAACATCTGGGCCGGGGGGGCGGCGCCCCCCCCCAACTTTGGCGAGCAGAAGTTTCCCTAAAAATGAGCTCTTTCAATTTTCTTCACAAACAGCTATATAAAATATGAAAGCCTCCTTATGTCACGTTCATTTTTTGTTGTTTTCTTTTATAGCATGTCATAAGTATTAGTATTATATTTGGCTTTATAGCAGTATCGTATTTATTAGTATATATTTGTATTTATTAGTATTAGTATTAGTATTTTGTATTTATTAGTTTTATTTATTAGTATATAAGCTTTGGCTTTATAGCAGTATCGTATACCTTTTTTTTCCTTCCTTTTCCTTTTTCATTAAATCCTCTATGAGATATAATGGAAAACTTTGGTACAGTACATTTGCTGGGAGTTGTCTGCTTGGCGCGTCGTCGTTAAAATGACGCACTGTCGCAGTGGCGGATCTACGGTTGGGCAAAACGGGCAGCCCCCCCCCCCCCCTCTAAAAAAACGCCTGAAATCGGCGCAAAATTGACACATTTCCTAATATATAGCAAATCTAAGCAACTTTTACTAAGGAAAGTTTGCTTTAAATCAGCTATCAATGCACATGCAAGCGAAATCCGATGAGTTTTCAGAATTATGTGAGACTTTTTGGCATTTTGTCCCCCAAACTCCCGTTCTGGATCCGTTGCTGCACTGACGGCGATAAACATCTGCTGCATTTTGTTTATAAGTTAATCGCACGTTTACGTTACGGATGTGGTCAAACTGGCGTGCGGTCTTATCTAGATAGACAGCTAGATAAAAAGGTCAAACTGGCGTATCGTTAATCGCTGTCCTCGCTGTCTCTGCCGACGGGGCGGCAATTGCAAGCAAGAGTTATCGTAAATGTCGTAGGTTACCTTGATACGGTGATGACACGGTCGGTGCAGCGCACACTGGTGGGCTTTTTCAAGAAAGAAAAAACGTCAGGCGTCATGTACGAGTATTTTATCAGACGACAGGCGGGTTTACAAAGGCATACGGTTCATAGTAGGAATAGGAAACGGGGGTGGCATGACCCCCACTTTTTCATAATTTTGTATTGTTATGTTAACCCGCGCCGTGCCGGGGCGGGGCGTTTAGATCCCCCCCCCCTAAGGTTTTTTGAGGATAGCGAAAAAACGGCGGCGCGCCGTTTTTGCCGTTTAAAAAACGGCGCACAGCGCCACCGTTACAAAAACGGCACACGGCGCACAGCGCCGCCGTTTAAAGGGATTATACGGGTTTCCGTCCTGAAAGTAAATGCACTCTTTTGCAGTTGTATGAGCTTTAAACACGTTTAGGACATATAACAGGGACCTCAATGCTCATTTAGTCCATTATTTCAGAAATTATCAGCGTTAAAACTTGGGCGTTTTTCGAGACTAGTATCAGATAACTAGTACTTGATCGGCACTACTGTCCACCACCTTTTATCTTAAGATCAATTTTAGAGTTTTGAATTATCTGCAAGTCCTACACTGGATCACAAAATTATTATGCAATTCAAAACTGACGGGACTTTGTATTACTACACACTGTTCGTTGAGGTTTTGTGTTTTTGTGGTTTTCTTTTCTCTGGCCTTTAGCGTTGAGAATTTGGTGGTGGCGTATTCACTTTTTTGGCATGAAAATTCATGCAAAATATAGAACTGTATGGGAAAACTAGGTAACTGCTGCTGTCGTTGGAACAAAACAAGTTTATTTTCTTTCAAATATTGCTTATTTTACCGGAAAAATGCCATACGTGAGGTGTTTTTATTAGCATAAAAGAGATGACTGGCTCTGCCTCAGCCGGTCCTGCAGAAAATACGCGGTGGCATCACCGCGCACTTTGGAATGTCCTTACGTGCAAAAGAGGTCAATTCCAGAAAAATGTGGCTACCGTGGGACTTCTACCACTTTATAAGTACGTTTTACTATGTAACTCAATTATTCTGGGAAAAACCCGTATAAACCCTTTAAAAAACGGCGCACGGCGCACAACGCCGCCGTTTCAGCCGCCGTTTTTGGCACACCTGTTCGGGCATCAATTACCCACATTGTGTGCAATTCTTGACCACGGGTCATCTCAGGTCAGGTCACGTGACCACACCTCCAAATAAGTTTGCGGTCGTACCACAGCCACCGTTTTTGGCCGATCGGTTTCAAACTTACAGGATTTCATAAGGTCATAGGTACCTACAATTCCAATATCTAAAAGTTTGAATATCGGTGACCTAATGTCGCCGGTCGGGTCAATTTCGTGACCTCCCATTATAAGTCAATGTGGAAATATTAAAATGTTTCCTATTCCAAGGATACGCATGATACCAGTCACATTTCTTCTGGATCATGTTATCATAGGCTGTTATTGATGATCCAGGTTCAATTTCTGTCCAGTGACCCCTACAGGGTCGGCCGAGGTCAGCTGAGGCACCAACACTTTTTGTGTCAATAACTCTTGATAGAATGAATATAAAGAAGTGAAACCGGCATAAATGTGTTTATCTCGTCGAGGCACGTCTCCCAATATGCAACATGACCAACTTGGGTCGCCACTTGACCTTGACCTGAGGTCAAAGTTCTAAGTTGACCTAAACTGGGCCAAATGAACGTGATTCGAAGAGCTTTGACGAGACGAACATGATGTCGTCAAAATCATTGCCGTATCTTTATTAGGTAAAAAGTTATTTGCGAACGTTTTGCCAAAAAATAGCCCTTTTGACATTTGATGGCCTCTGGAGCCCAAACTATTAAACTGATATCAAATTTGATGACACTTTTTGATTGAATATTTCAAGAGCTTTCGATCGTTTTTTTCTCTCGTTTGTTCCTAGCTATCATTCCCAAGATATTTGAGGGTTTTTGGAGCGATGTCCTAAAACTGGAAAATCTGACCTTTGATGACCTCTGGTGACCTCAATATTGACCTGAACCAAACAAATTAGAAATAGTTTCAAAGTTATTTTGATGAGCTTTCGAATCGTGTTTTCGGTTTTTCAATGAGGAAAATTTGACAACGAAAAGGTGCGCCAAGATTAAAAGTGAGATGATTGCCAAAACAAAATATTTGGTTTCGCCCCCCCAACTTTAAAATCGTTCCCGGGCCCCTGCATTTAGCTAATGCAAATGGTATCTGGGCCAATCTCGGCGGGGCCCCCTGTGACCCGTAAGGGGGGGGGGGGCAATTACCCCCCTTGCCCCCTCCCCCTGGCTGCGCCCCTGTACCTAATGCCATACAATACATTTTCGATTAATTATGTACCAACCTTTTTTTGAAGAACCTTCTTATATCCATATTTATTTCAACCACGGTTAAAACACGTGGGAAATAAAAGACTAAAGAGGCAAATGTGGTAGGGACAGGCACAGAAGTCAGAACAGACAGAACTATGTTTTATTAGGAAACAGTACACAAAGTGTGCCGTAAACAACCAACAGAGCCCATTTCGCGCCATGCCTCATGTCTTCTGCTGTCGAAACGCTGTTTAAATTGCTGCCAAATTCCCTTCAAAAGGGGAAAAAAAGTCAAAAGGGGAAAAAGGCCGAGCACATGCTTTTCCAAACGCCTACGATATTGACCAAATGCATTGTTTCCGAGTGAAGTGCAGATAAATGCCTGGGGAGACTGTCCAAAACTGGAGGGGATAATCCCCCCCAGCCTAACGGCTGGGGGGGACGGTGTCCCCCCGTCCCCCCTGTGGCGACGCCCCTGATATTGATACAATATTATTACGTCATAAGTTTCTGAAGTGTCAACTTCTATGAAATACAGTGATACAATACCATTAATAATGATTAACAAGAAAATTCAAACTATTTGAATAAGTTTTTAATTAGCTTTCAACTCAAAATCAGATATATTTTGCAATGCTACACAAGAATGGCACCAGTGACGTCATTAACAAAACCTTGGGTATACTAATCAGGAACAACTCGCCACAATGGTAAAGTGCGCCGAGAAGCATTTTTTTTCTTAAATAATAAATTTAGTCCGAATGTTTTTGTATGGATGGATTTCCGAGGTCAGGACCCGCGCTAAGCAGAGCTTGTTGTGCAGGTCCTGACCCCACCACCCGATCGCGCAATTCCTGTTGGCCGGCAGAATTTAGAGACGTCTGTTGCTATGCATAGCAATATATCTGAAGCATGACAATGACTTTGTAAACAAATCGCCGACGCTAAATAGGTCGCCGTCGATGTGCATCGATGAGCTTCCGAATTAATTGCCAGTTTTGTGTTATTGTTTGTTAGTTTTTTTGGGAAAAATTATTATTTTTCATGATAACATAAAGCATAGTGTTATATACAGCCACAGAAAAATTATACAATATTCCTAATGTTGAAAACAAATGAATCGATTTGCAAAGAATGAGGGTCGCAACCACTAACTATGCCGCCGTTGATGTGCATCGATGAGCTTCCGATTTTATTGCCACTTTTTCCAATCGCTGTTAGTTTTAGAAGATCGCCGGGCATATAATCACAACAAGCAGAACGCACAATATATTCTCCACTCCATTGCGTAAAAAAACAATACGGGAAAAGCCCGCAGTTTGATGAGGACCAAAAGTACTTGCAAGTACCGGTCGTTAAAAGTGTGGAACGCTTATCAACTTTAACTTGAAATATCTTTCGGTAGGAAAGTTTTCATGCAAAATGCGATGAATTTACAATATATTTTGGTCTCGTCTGGCGATTTCAAGTGCTAACTCCATTGTTGTGGAAAAAGGTCATTATTTCCCTTTAAAGGAAATAGTTCACCATCAACATTAGTTTTAAACTGAGATAGCAGTTTTGTAGCCCGTGTTGGGAAACCCCTATCTGCAAGTTTTCTTGACTGAAAAGACTCTCCAGCCGAATATATTTGAGTTTTTGGCGAAGGAATGCGGTGCTGGCGAAAGAATGTTGTACTGGTTCTAGCCCGGGCAGATGCAGCCAATCAGCTTGCATCTGGTGCTAGCAAGCGAATCGCCGGCCGCCGGTTGGCACATCTCCAATGCGAGTCTATCTTTACGCGACTACTTTCGAACCTGATTGGCTGAACCATTTTTTACATTCGCGTGACGTCAGGACTCTGACTCGGAGAGTATGCATATAGTTTTGATAAACAATAAAAATGTACGGCCTTCTGTCCTGAATCGGCGCGATATAAGGCTATTTTTGACAATATAAAAAGAAATTGTATTAAAAAACAATCAAATCGTGTTGGGTAAAACATTTCCAAGGTGAACTATTTCCTTTAAAGGGACACTCTCACCTTAACATTAGTTTGGAGTTGAGATAGCCATGTTGTTGGATTTGCATCGAAATTAAGTAGGGTAGCAGTTAAAACAGCCACATAGGTCTAATCGAAAGGAAATTCGAGGTTGGTCTTGACAATTGTAACGAATAAACCCCACGTGTATTTGAATAGGGGCTTAAAGCCGATGACGTCACATCTCTTTACCAAATGGTGATGATAGTCGACCTATTTTAAGGTGAACCTTGGAGATATTTGCTACGTTTCAATGGTTTGGTAGTTGGTTTGTTTTGTATTCAAAGCGCCAGAATTGTCTCGGAATAATTGTGTCCATACTTTGGCAGCGTAAAGGATTTCTGTGTAGCTCTCTAGAGCTGAATATGACGTCATCAACCCAAATATTAAAACTTAACTTTCTATGAAATTGAGCACTGTTTGCGAGAAACAAATGTCATAATCGTGTTCGGCAGCAATCACTTCATATTTTGCACTATAAGCGGCGTACATTTGACAACTTTTGGGAAGGTGGGATAGTCCCTTTAAAGGAAATAGTTCACCTTCAACATGGGATTTTGAACTGCGTTAGGGCCCGTCGCGGACATCGACCGCAGCGCCGACTATCGGTTAATCGCTGAACTAAGTGCTACCACCTAGTGGTCAACTGCCGAACTAGCGGCGTTTTCGAAACAATTGTTTCTTAACGCCGTCGCGTAAGAACCGCAAAGGCTACCAACGTTGTGCAATTCTTATATTGTTTTTTATCTAGTACTGAATGAAATCTAGCCAAAATAAGACATAAGTAATATGAATTGGGACCGGACTTGTCCACTTTAAGTTTATGTCGTCTGTTGGACAGAACCAACCCGACAACATTTAATTAAACGTTATATAAGAATCATGCATGTGGCATGACTTGTGCAATTTGTATAATTTTCGTCATTGTGTGAGGAATAAAACTAAAACAATAGAAATCGGATTTGACGAAAATTGGGACCGGACCTGGGCATGCAAAGTCTATTTTGTCTGTTGAACTAAATGAACCGGGCACCAATTATTGCGGCGCCATACAATAATCATGTCTGCAAAGCTTGTCCAATCATTGTATTATTCACTTTCTAAAAGCAAGAAAACAGGACATCAATTCAGATTCGATGAAACTATTGACAGACTTAATCAAAGGCAGAAGGCTATATTGGCGAAATATTAAGTCGTCATCGTCATCGGCCAAATACAAAGTTATTGTAGCGGGTACTGCGTCCAATCATTGTGGCGGTACTGTGTGGAAATTATTTAGATTACGAGAACTACAATATCAACCCTCTACCCTACACTGCGATTCAGAGTCTTGATTAATCACCACGTCAACGATGAGCTGTAAACAAAAAAGTGAATTGAACAGTGACAATTCATCTCGAGTGCCACTGTGCTCGTTTTGATTGATCAAATGACCAGACAACTGCAATCACTCAATAAAACATGTGATAGAACGTTGGATCTTGAGTATATTTGCATACGATATGTACAGCACATCGATACATGGGAGGCACTTTGTGTCGAACGGTCGTCGAGTGCACGAACGGTGCATGTCAACGCAACGCATTGGCTCACACCTGCAGTTTCGAGAGGATGAGACGACGGCCCTGCTGCTGCAAAACCTGTCGCATGCCATCCTTGAAGTTCGTGACACTAAAAAATGCCGCGGTTGCCATGTGATTCAGCTTTTCCACGTGCTGCTGGGTGAATGTGTTTAGATGACCCACTCTCCCTACAAGTTCGTGACAGTGATTTAACACGATATGAAGGTACGGGGTAACCATACAAGTTTGGTAAATCGCCAAAAACATGTGTGCAAAAGTGGTACACTCGGCCTCTACCACAGCAGCGTCGTCGCAAGATCGCAAGGTCTCGATGACTTTGAGGTACTTCACTAGCATGACGCGAATTCTCTGTCCTCGGCTCTTGTCCATATTGTCAATAAGACAGGTTAGATGTGGCGAAAAAATCGAGAATTTTCCTGCGATCGTTTGAGTCAAGGTTCCGAAAATCTACTTTACCATCCGAAAACGCAATCTTCCCGCGACATGCTATGTTTCCACGCAATATCTCCACAAAGTCGCGCAGTTTTCCGTCCGGAACTTCACGACATATAAGCATAAATAATTTGTCAGACGTTCTCAGAAAAAGGTGCAAAAGATCAATCACAATGCGGTCTACAGGTATGGCCGGAAAAAGACAATCACGAAACACACCGATGCACCCCTTGCAAAATTCCTCACGACGCTTGTGTCCCTTTTTATGGTACGCGGAGTTAGCAGATTCACAAAATATGCATGCATACCTACTGTTCGCCTCTTTGAACCCGCAAACTAGGAGAAGGAACTTGTAATCTGCGCAAAGGTAGAAGGAAAACCGAACCAAATGACCATCAATCTCCACCCCGAACTTCTGGATGTTATCGATCTCAGTATTTACATCCCGCAGCGTCTGCTTCAAGGTGTTGTAGTCCTCCTTCTGGGCAGAAATCCCAATGAGTTGAGGGCTCCGCGACACCGGATCCGGTTCGTCGACAGCGCTCACAGACAGGTTCACGAACCCCATGTACTTTCCGACTGGAGCTCCATCACCTAAAACAAACACAAAACATACAGCGTTCCTTAGAAGATTTAAACGTAAGTTATTCACGACCGATGAGATTCGGGTAGGTACGATGAAGTGCATGGTAACCATGTCATCTTTTGCTTCAGCACACCAATCCGGGATCCCGTTGCAAAATTGCGATTATTAAAGTGCAAAGTATCAAATGGTAGGGGTGTTTGAGCACAACTTCCTTCTGAATCGATTCCTATAAGCGGTATACAAAGCGACGCTTTATTTCACATTCCCGCAAGACCCTCAGATGGATGGAGGTGTCAAACATCCTGACACATTGTGAGTGATTTAAGGCCGACAATTGATCACAACATACCTGATATTTTCAGCCTGACAGTGTCGTTAGGTCCTTTCTTCACAGTGGGATGCATAGTTTTCACAATGTCAACGAGCTTGCGCCTGAAGCAGCCGTTCTCTTTTTCTTCGATGTCGATCTGAGTATTTAACCTGAAATGGGCCGGCTACAATCAATACCAATAGCAGTAAACATGGAAGGATTTAAGAAGGTTTACTGTTAACCCGCGCCGTGCCGGTGCTCAGCGCCACCTCCGCCATGTGGGGGGGGGGGGGGGGGGGGGAGTGAAGACGTCTCCCATGAAGTCGGCTCAAAGGGAACGTAGAGCAAAATGGAAACCGCAGATGACCTTTTCAGGGGGCCATCGAGGCAAAAGTAAATGAAGAACATATATCATTCATTGTGAAATGCCACAACACAGATTCACCATGCCTCTAACAACGTTAAGCATTAAGTAAAAGCAAAACATAGCAATACCTATATCCATACCTTTTGCGCTCCTGCGAGACTCCGTATCGGCTTGGCAGAGACGGAGACAACTTTGTCAGCTTTTGGTACTTTGCCAGGGAGATGTTGTTGCCATCCAGAACTTTAAGCACTTCACTGGCTGATGGGCATGGAGTTGATGGTGATTCAATGCCATATGACGCAGCTACAGTTTCGATGTGTTTTCGTTTTCGTCGAATGTGACGGTCACTGTAAACCCGGCTGGGGCGAGCCGAGGGTACGGCGGCGGCCGCTGCTGCTGGTGACCAGGCATGTCCGATGGCGGCCGCTGCTGCTGGTGGCCGGGCAGGTCCGGCGGCGGCCGCTGCTGCTGGTGGCAGGGCAGGTCCGGCGGCCGCTGCTGCTGGTGGCCGGGCAGGTCCGGCGGCCGCTGCTGCTGGTGGCCGGGCAGGTCCGGCGGCCGCTGCTGCTGGTGGCCGGGCAGGTCCGGCGGCGGCTGCTGCTGCTGGTGGCCGGGCAGGACCGGCGGCGGCTGCTACTGGTGGTGGCCGGGCAGGTCCGGCGGCGGCTGCTGCTGGTGGCCGGGCAGGCCTGGTGGCGGCCGCTGCTGCTGGTGGCCGGGCAGGTCCGGCGGCCGCTGCTGCTGGTGGCCGGGCAGATCTGGTGGCGGCCGCTGCTGCTGTTGGCCGGGCAGGTCCGGCGGCCACTGCTGCTGGTGACCGGGCAGGTCCGGCGGCCGCTGCTGCTGGTGGCCGGGCAGGTCCGGCGGCCGCTGCTGCTGGTGGCCGGGCAGGTCCGGCGGCCGCTACTGCTGGTGGCCGGGCAGGTCCGGCGGCGGCCGCTGCTGCTGGTGGCCGGGCAGGTCCGGCGGCCGCTGCTGCTGGTGACCGGGCAGGTCCGGCGGCCGCTGCTGCTGGTGGCCGGGCAGGTCCGGCGGCCGCTGCTGCTGGTGGCCGGGCAGGTCTGGTGGCGGCCGCTGCTGCTGGTGGCCGGGCAGGTCCGGCGGCCGCTACTGCTGGTGGCCGGGCAGGTCCGGCGGCCGCTGCTGCTGGTGACCGGGCAGGTCCGGCGGCCGCTGCTGCTGGTGGCCGGGCAGGTCCGGCGGCCGCTGCTGCTGGTGGCCGGGCAGGACCGGCGGCGGCTGCTACTGGTGGTGGCCGGGCAGGTCCGGCGGCGGCTGCTGCTGGTGGCCGGGCAGGCCTGGTGGCGGCCGCTGCTGCTGGTGGCCGGGCAGGTCCGGCGGCCGCTGCTGCTGGTGGCCGAGCAGATCTGGTGGCGGCCGCTGCTGCTGTTGGCCGGGCAGGTCCGGCGGCCGCTGCTGCTGGTGACCGGGCAGGTCCGGCGGCCGCTGCTGCTGGTGGCCGGGCAGGTCTGGTGGCCGCTGCTGCTGGTGGCCGGGCAGGTCCGGCGGCCGCTGCTGCTGGTGGCCGGGCAGGTCTGGTGGCGGCCGCTGCTGCTGGTGGCCGGGCAGGTCCGGCGGCCGCTACTGCTGGTGGCCGGGCAGGTCCGGCGGCGGCCGCTGCTGCTGGTGGCCGGGCAGGTCCGGCGGCCGCTGCTGCTGCCGCCCCTCCTTGAGATTGGGCGCTATCCTCTATGCGCGCTACACGGACACTGATGACCTGGCTCGACGTTTTTTTCAGTAAAAGGTTTTTGCTCTTTCCACCAGCAAAAGATGTCTTATACAGCCGCTTGAGCTTGCATAAAGACAATCGCAATCCATTACGTTCACGGTCCTCAACAAATATTTTACATTTGTCACCAATAAGTTCACAGACAGAATCCCAGACACCTTTCAGTTCAAAATTGTTATGTATAGCGATATGTAAAAAATGAGCCTTGTTAAATACAATAACGTTATCCTTGATTATAAATGTACATGGAACTTCTGGCATCACACCAGAGACAACAGGCTAGCTAGTCCTTCGGCCTTCAAAGTTCTGACGTGTTTCAGTTCAGTCACATTAGTCTCTGTGCCCGACACGCCTGGCGCGGCTGATCTTTACGACCAGTTCCCACCCATGATGTTTTTTCTGGGGCACAATGCCGCGAGACGCACTTTTTACGAAGAAGTCTTCGGAGCGGATCTTCCTCACTTTCATCGTTGAGCAAGACACTACATTCATGTCACCGTCGCTACTAGTGACACGCTCATGCCAGTTCGGATCATAGGTAGTTCCCAGTTTCAGCAACTGGTCCACAGACTGCAGCCTCTCACACTTGGCTCTGTTCTTCCTGGCTATCTGTACCCTCAGAGTTTTAGACGCCTTTTCTCTGCATGGGAAGCGAAGGCTCTGGAAGATCCCTCTCGCAATTGTGTCCGCTGTCAGTTTCAGGGAGTCATCACGCTGGGGTTCTACGCGCACTCTTGGTGGTCCGTAAAACTGCAGCACAGGTATTCCATTCATCTGAAAATTGGAAAATACCTATGAATGATAACCACTTAAGTACCTATGTATGATAGCAGTGAAACAGATAATATAAAATTGAAGGAATATTTGTGTAAAGCAGTGGATGTTGCTTGATCTGTGCATGACTTAGACACTTCTAAACTGTGTTCTCACTCCTGTGGGAGTCAGACTGAGAAATCCAGTACTGTCCCAGCTGAGCTACAGCTGGGAACACTGTCAAAATGGAAAATAACTGAATTGTGTTCAATTTGTCAGCCCCTCATTTCATGTACATTACAAACTCACAAGTTGTGTCATTACTATTGTTTAATCCAATAATATTTGGGAAATTTAAGTGTGCTATGGCCAGAGGTGTAGTTTTACGGGAAAAGTTTGGAAGTACTGAGAAATCTTGTTAAATTTTCAATTTGATTTTCATAAAATATATTATGCATGCAGCACAATACCACCTAATGGAAATGATTACCTCTAAAGCATTGAATTGGCAACATTTATTGAAAATCAGATAATATTCAGTGAGTTGGGTCTTATGCTAGATGACAATTTTTGGGTAACAGGAAGGTACTTGCAAAATATGACTTGTCACACAAAGTCAAAAATGCCAAAAATGTCCATATTTTTTGGTATTAAATAATGTTTAATTTTGTGTGAGCCTTCAACAGGATACCTACTTGTGTTATTATTATTCTTCAATCCAATCATTTTGAGAAGAAGAAAAAAACATATTGCATAATGGCCAGGAGCGTAGTTCCACAAAAAGTTGGGGGTACTCCGAAAGGTGAACATTTAAAATGTTCAAAGAACTGTCAAAATCCCTACAAATATGGGTTTTCCTTCAGATTTTGTCCTCTTCCTGGACCTAGCTAGAGTGTTCCAGCCCCCCACCCTGCAACTGAATGTGTTACTTCACCCCTGGTTATAGTCATTCACAGTTGGCTTGGATAGTTGTGGTATAGACAGATTTTCTGTTGATTTCATAACTTAATATACATATACATAAGGCAAAATATCACTTTCAAATTAAATGATAATTTCTGAAGCATTCAATTGGCACTTCTATTGAAAATTAGCTAAAAAATTAGTAAGTTGGGTCACACGCTAGATTTTAGTTTTGTGGTCAAATTTTCAATTTGATTTTCATAAAATATATTATGCATGCAGCAAAATACCACCTAATGGAAATGATTACCTCTAAATCATTTAATTAGCAACATTTATTGAAAATCAGATAATATTCAGTGCGTTGGGTCACCTGCTAGATGATAATTTTTGGGTAACATAGGAAGGTACTTGCAAAATGTGACTTGTCACACAAAGTAAACAAATGCCAAAAATGTCCATATTTTGGGTATTAAATTATGTTTAATTTTGTGTGAGCCTTCAACAGGATACTTCTGTGTTATTGTTATTGTTTAATCCAATCATTTTGAGAAAACAAAAAATATTGCATAATGGCCAGGAGTGTAGTTCCACAAAAAGGTACTCCGAAAGGTGAACAGTTAAAATGTTCAAGGAACTATCAAAATCCCTACAAATATGGGTTTTTCTTCGGATTTTGTCCTCTTCCTGGACCTAGCTAGGGTGTTCCGGCCCCCCACTCTGCAACTGAATGTGTTACTTCACCCCTGGTTATAGTCATTCACAGTTGGCTTGGATAGTTGTGGTATAGACAGATTTTCTGTTGATTTCATAATTTTATATATAATACATAAGGCAAAATATAACTTTCAAATTAAATGATAATTTCTGAAGCATTCAATTGACACTTGTATTGAAAATCAACTAAAAAAATTGGGAAGTTGGGTCACACACAATATTTTAGTTTTGTGGTAGCATACCTGCCTATAAAATGATTTGTCATTTTATAGACATCATAACATTGGCAAAAATAACAAATATATACATTCTGAATATTAAATAATGCAAAACCAACATCACCAAGTGTAAAGCCCAGGCTACACTATGCGTGATTGTCAAGGAAATCACGCGCGTGTTCTCCGTGTTTGCAGAACTTCCTTGACGTCCGGGATCTGCCGGTCAAGCAAATCACGCAAGGAAAATGGATAAACCACTGTATTTTTTTAATCGATAAAACACTGCATAATTTTATCTACCAGCTTCAACACAAGTTTCAACACTCACAATTTTCTCAAACGCTTCTTAATTCATCTTCCGCCACAATACTCAGCACAAATTATTCAAGTTTAGGTCTAGTAAAAACTACAATACACGAAATCAAGCATAATGATAAAAACCCTGCAACACGCAATCTCGGAAAACACGACAACAAGTTCAGAATTTTGAACTTTTCATCGTTCCGTCCGTGACGTGTCTGCGGAATTTCCTTGACGTTTCATCCGGGATCTGCGTGATGTGCCAGTGTAGCTCACCCAATGCATTTACTATCAGCTGAACTTGCTCTGTCACGCAAATCCAGACAACACGGATAACACGCACGTGATTTTCAGGAAATCACGCATAGTGTAGCCTGGGCTTAAAAAGGACAATTAACACACTTCCCAAGCACCGCCGACTCACCTCTTCATCGATCTCATTCCCGGTTCCAATCTTAACTGCTTCTAAAACCTGAATCTGTCTTACTCAAGAAAAATCCTCTCTTATATCTGTCTAGAATACCAGTGAACTGCGTGAAATAACAATGACACGCCTGAAAATCAACACTTTCCCATGCACTATCCCACAATCCCTCAGAACGAACGCTCATCCACGCGCCGACTTTTAGAACCAACTATGCACATTGCAGTGCACATAAAATAGTTACACATGTTAATGTCAATATTTCATTCATTTTCAACAACATTTACATACAAAAGTATCATGTTCTATTTAGTTGTTCTAATGTAGTAATGTAATGTAGTTGCTATTGTTACACAATACTGTACATTATTGCACAATTATCACGTAAAAAAACATCTAACAATTTGTTTGTGCACTGCGATACACCAAGCTGCGCCAGTACCGACCACACGATAGTTAAAGCATATAGCGGTAGGAGAAGCGCGCAGAAAATGTCACTGGGGCGCCACAGATGTCTTAATTTAACATGGCCTTGATATATCAAGGACATGCGTTTTTCGTCTTCTATTCCACGTTCGCCTCAATGTCCGCATATACATGGGGCTCGCGTTCTAACGGAAATAGCAGTTTTGTAGCCCGTGTTGAGAAATCCTTATCTGCAACTTTTATTGGCTGAAAAGACTCTCCAGCCGAATATATTTGACTTTTTGGCGAAGGAATGCGGCGCATATATGATATACCGTACCGTCTGAGAGTGCCAGCACTGCATGGAGCATGCGCAGACCAATAACGCACACCATAACATTAGTAATTTACGACCTTCTGTCCTGAATTGGCGCGATGTAGGACCATTTTTGACAATAAAAGAAACTGTGTTAAGAAATATAATAAAATCGTGTTCTGAAAAAAATCCTGAAGGTGAACTATTTCCTTTAACCCGCGACTTACTGGGGGGGGGGGGCTATTTTTTGCCCCCTCCCATTATTTTGCAATAACTCCTAAACGAAAACGAGTGTCGTCACCAATCTTTCAGTACCTTCTCTCACATCAATTATACACATGTTGGCAAAAGGAAAAATATGAGATTATGATAGGTCAATCAGAATGACGTCAGAGTGACATCATGTTCTTCGGTTTTTGTTGCAAAATAATGGTTTGCGGAAAACGCTGTCAAAGGTACAATATTTGAGATAAACTCAATTGTCTTAAATCAAATTACTGACAATAGACCGGGCTATCCAACTGCTATCTCGGAATTTTGAGTTTTTTGTATTAAACATTTTGAGAAATCCATTTTTTTAACAAAATTTTCAACAAAAATTCAGAATGATCTGAAAACCGGACTATATGTGATCGGGATGTGTTAGGTAAATATGTGTACCAAATTTGAAGTCGATATCTTAAAAAATGAATGACTTAGGACCTTTAAATGACAAAAATCGACCACCTCTCACAGCATTACTATGCATAAAATGCATTTCCGTTTTTGCTTTTTACTTCTATTTATATAGAAAAAACAGTGTTCTAAGGTCTTTTAGCGTTCTAGACGAAAAACAAACCCATAAACATGTATTACAACGTCTAATTACCGTAATCTGCAGTTTGACCTCGTGACCTCGGATGACCTTGACCTGACCCAAGTTCATAAACAGCATAGAAAGGTACTTAGAGGTGTCAGACACATGAATCATACCGATTTATCGACTGCTTATGCGCTTAATATCGCAATTTTGCGCGACAATTCCATCCATCGAAACCTTTTGACACGGTCAAACATTTTGTACTTGATCTGACCTGTGACGTTATCGGTGACCCCGAGATCAACAATATTATGTTTCCCTCGATAAATTTCCCAGGGTTATCGAATGCTGTTTGAATTTTTACAATCGGTCCAGTAGTTCCGGAGATCCGAGAGGGGGGGGGGGGGGCAAAAAATAGCCCCCCAAGTAACTTGCGTTATGAAATATACCCCAGTAACTCGCGGGTTAAAGGGACTGTCCCACCTTTTTGAAAGTTGTCAAATCACAGCATCTACATGTCATGTCTACGTGTATGTCTACATGTCAGGCGAGGTCAGCTGAACATGTGCGTGAACTTTTTGTCCGAAAATTGCTTATCTTGGAAGATATTCAACGTTTAGTTTTAAGCGAAAAGTTGGGTTGGTGACGTCATATGATTTTATTTTAATAACAGGGAATTCCTTTGTGCTGCCAAATATATGGCACAATTTTGTGTCGTCATCTACTGCGCAGTAAAAGCGAACCACCCGGTGTCTAGATTGGCTAAGATTGCGAACCACTGCAGGGGATCGAGAAATGAAAGACGAAAATATTCCAAGGCTGACCTTAAAACAAGTCAACTATCATTACGAGTTGGGTAAAGAGAGACGACGCTGTCGGTTTAGAGGCCCTATTCAAATACACATGGGCCTTATTTTTTTACAGATGTCAAAATCAAACTCGAATGTCTTTTTGATTAGATCATTGTGGTTGTTTTAACTGCTACCATACTTAATTTCAATGCCAAGCCATCAAAATGGTTACTCTTGAGCTTAATAATATTCCAAGTTGGTATAGCTGATTCCAAATTGGTGTCGCTGGTTCCAAAGTTTATATCGCAGTTTGCTAACTGCAACTCCTAAAAATTGGTATGGCCCATGCCATACCTGTCATACTACATTTTCCATCCTTGTAACGTGCCTTTTCATCCGTTTTGTTTGGCCCTTTCAACGCTTGGGAAGGGGGCCCTTTCAACGCCCGGGAAGGGGCACTTTCGAGGCGCCCCCCCCCCCCTGGACGAAATCTTGGCTACGTGCCTGGTCCCTGGGCATGTCGGAGGGGCCCCTGCCCCCTGAGCATTTCGGCAGGGCGACAAAGCAGCCAGTGCAGTCCCTGGCCAGGTCGGAGGGACCTCTGAACAGGCCGAATGGGCCCTTTGACACACAAGAGGGGCTTCTTGGAAGGTCAGAGGAGTCCCTGGTGAGACCGGAAGAGCCAAAAGCACGCAGAGATTCCAGATGAAGATTAAATACAAAGAGGACTTATTCCAAAATAAAACAAATATTAAAATCGGAGCTTTCGGGTATATTGTAACACCCTTCGCCAGGGTGTTACAATATACCCGAAAACTCCGATGCTCCGTGCAGTGCTGGCACAGTTCAGACGGTACGGTATATCATATATGCGCCGCATTCCTTCGCCAAAAAGTCAAATATCTTCGGCTGGAGAGTCTTTTCAGCCAAGAAAAGTTCCAGATAAGGATTTCTCAACACAGGCTACAAAACTGCTATTTCAGTTCAAAATCCCATGTTGAAGGTGAACTATTTCCTTTAAAATGAAATATTCCAAGTTGGTATAGCTGATTCCAAATTCGTGTCGCTGGTTCCAAAGTTGATATCGCAGTTTGTTTATCGCACTCCAGCTCCTAAAAGTTTATATGGTCCATGCCATTCCCGTCATACTGCATTTTCCATCCTAGTAACGTGCCTTTTCATCCGTTTTGTTTGGCCCTTTCAACGCTCGGGAAGGGGCCCTTTCGAGGCCCCCCCCCCTGGGCGAAATCCTGGCTACGTGCCTGTCTGAGATGATAGCACCGAAATAAAATGTGATGACTAGTAAATTCCTTCTGGTAACTAGTGAACTATAGCAAACATCCTTCGTACATGTCACAAGAAATGAAAACGTTATAGTTGATAACTTAGTTACATTGAGTAAAAAACTTGAACTGTGTGACGCCAAAATGTCACTTGAAACTAAAGGCTGTGCTGCTCTATTTAAAGTGTTCAAGTTTGATCATGAATAAATGGTAATCTGTGCGGGAACGAGAACGACAGAAATGATATTAAATATATATTACATAATATTGCAGGCTGGGTGGGCCCTTTTGGCCAAGGGCCCTTTTTCTGGAAAAGCTGCCCCCCCCCCCAACCGATAATATGTGGTGCCGTCCCTGCCGGTGAGGTTGCGGCTGCCCCCCCACACTTTTCAAAACGTTCCTACGCCCATGAATATATCGATTACATTTTCCCAATGTTTGTTTTTTCTGCAAATTATGCTGACTTACGTTAAGTTCATGATGATCTAGAAATATTATTGGCCATAACTTTGTCAATTTTCATTGGATTTCCAATTGAAAATAATGCCGACTCTCGTCCTGAAAAGGCGCATCTTTTGGTGGGTGATTCGCACCGGTAGCTGCAATGTTCGCTGCAGTAGAAACATAGGCGTAGGAGCAGGGGGGGGGAGGGGGCAGGGGGCAGCCCCTAACATTTTGGATTTTAACATTACGCCTAGGGGCGTTGCATGGAAAGAATCGACTTCAGATTGCCGCCGCCCCCCCCCCCCTACTTGAACATAGTTCCTGCGACCCTGAGTAGAAGCACATTCACACATTTATTTGCACACAAACAACATATTTATGGGTATAGCACATATATGTATGCACATGCATATTTATGGGCCTGACTTCATGAAGGTTCACGCAACGCCACTCCAACTCTACTCATGCAACGCCATAATGCCAACATTCACATTTCACGCATGTACAAATATAAATATTTTGTTGTTCAAATTATCACAAATTGCCCAGCGAGTACGAGATTGTTACTTGTTGTAGTAGTGTTTTTTACATATTCCGATTCAAGGATAGACTTTTGCCGGTATGACGTCACAACTCATTTTGGTGACGCAAGATTGTTGTGACGTCACACGTATAAATATCAATATTTTGCAAATTATGACAAATTGGTACTTTTTCGCAAAACAAATGCCAGAACCAGGGTCCTAGGATTGCTTTGCAGCTGGGGTGCGGAGTGGAAAATTTTAGCTAAAGATTACCATGAAGAGTGGAAAATTTAACCAAAAAACATGTTATCAACACCCAATTACCCGCTCAACAGAATTAGTTATTACCTATGCAAATTATTACCCGTCTTTTCCTCCACGAGCTGCCCCTATAGGGGCAGCCCGTGGAGGCCCGTAATATATTATTGCATCCATACATCAGTATATCAGGGTTCCAATTATCCAATACATTTTAAAATATGGAGTGGAAAATTCACAGTAAAACTCGGGGAAAAGACAGTAAAACTCGGGGAAAAGACAGTAAAACTCGGGGAAAAGACAGTAAAACTCAGTAAAACTCAGTAAAACTCAGTAAAACTCAGTAAAACTCGGGGACTATCTCACATCAAAGTTGCTGGTGTACGATGATCTTCACACACGATGAACATACACATAGCCCATGGGGTCAGTAAATAAATGTATTAATTTTCCCACGACAGTGTATGTGATTACAGAGAAACGACTGGCGTCCCGACCGGCCGGTATTGTCAATATTTTGGCCGGTCTGCTGGCCAGGCTCACTCGTTAGTGGTTACCAAGTGGCCATGCTCACACGTTAGTGGTTACCTTAAGGCCTATTAATATGGGTGGGTGGAGCTTTTCCAAGGAAGTTGGTGAGGCAAAATGTCATTTTGCTTGGTTGTTTTGTTTGGTTCAGGTGAAAATGACCATTTCAATGCCGGACGACCTCCAAATCTGACGAGAGTTGGTGGAGCAAAACACAAAGTTGGTGGGGCAGTGGCCCCCACCATTTGAATAGGAAGCGCCACCCGTGGTGGTATGGGTACATTAAAAAGGTGATTTTGTGCAAAAAGGTTGCATTGTTTCATTGTTGCAGTCGCAGATAATATGCAGATGATATGACGAGACTACTATGACTAGAGATATGACGTAAACGTCATGCTGATGACAACCCGATCAGGGCGAAAATACATAACGTAACACAAATAGTACACAATAAAATTCAAATAAACTAATCAACACAAATAATAACATAATGTAACAAATATCGCGTTTGCCACACCGAATAACTAGTGAGGACCAAGCGAAGATCAGACCGAGCTCGGACCGAGAGCGATAACTGTGTGATGACCAATTCAGGACCGAGCCGAGACGAGTGACGACTAGTGGTGTCATTTTTCAAAAATGTCCTGACCGATTCCAAACCGATACCGAATGGAAGGCACTTCGGTTGACCGAATACCGACCGATTTTGGTTGAAGCCAAAAATGTCCAAAATTTTACCGATTTTCATATTGTGTACTTATTTATGTAGATAACACACTGTAAAAATGGTTTTGTTTAACATCATAAAACACACGTACAGTTTCCCCCAAAAAAACAGTATAATTGTGAAAAAGCGAACCAAATACATTTACAAAGCAAAGTAATAATTAGTAATAATGATTAGTACAAAGTAAGTAATTATGCTGCAAGCAAGACCGAAAGCACATCGAAAACAGGATGGAAAAATGTGACCTCAATCATTTCATATTAATTTGCACAATAATACATATTACATAAATACATACATAGGAAGAAATACATTTTATCTGGCCAAAGTTGGAGGGAATACTGGTTACTGGTTTGTGCTTGCTACTTAAGATGGCATACAATACTTATTTTTATGGACCTCACTTCTTCTTGTGAGCAATATCTTCAATCTTGATATATTAATGATGTGTTCTATTTAGTATTTACATTAGTTGAATGAATTTGGAGCAAATTCGCTGGATATGTGTAAAAGTGTGACAAGAAAGTGAATTGTTTAAGATTAGGCTGGCCGCAAAGTGCCCAAAAATGTATAAGCCTGACCGACCGATTACCAAATCAGTCACAACATTTTTTCGGTTACCAAAATTTCGGTAACCGATTGACACCACTAGTGACGACCGACCGCCGACGCCCGAGCCGGGCCTCCCCGGCCCTGGCGGCGGTTCTGCGAAGGTCAGCCTGTGCCGTGTGTCGCTGGCGGCGCTGTGTGCGGTCCCGTGACCCCGACCCCGGCCCGGACCGGCGCGCGGCGCACCACTGACGGATTGTCGCCGGCCGTTGACGGCAGCCGCGCGTGTGATGTGTATGTGTGTGTGTGTGTGTGTGTGTGTGTGTGTGTGTGTGTGTGTGTATGTATCGGCCGGAGGGCGTCGCGGAGTGTTATAGATGCCCTGGGCGTCGCCGACTCGCGCTTCACGCTGGGCGGTGAAGCGGCGCGGTGGCAGTGTCTCGCGAGCCGGCTCCGAGTGGCCCGTCGGTCCTTCAGTCTGTCCGGAGTGTGCGAAGTGGAGTGGAGTGAGGAGGGAGAACAGGGAGAAGAGTGAGGAGTGGCAGGCGGCTGTGGACGGAGGGATAAGGACCAGTGCTAGGGTGCGTACTCGCGGCTGCTGGTGGAGGTTTCAGCGGATTCGCTCAGCGCTCAGGTGGGTGACGGTGACTATAGTTATTAGTGTCACACGGGCCACTCCGGCACTGATTCAATGTCACTGCAGAGATGATATGCGTGATACCGATCATATCACATTTCTGAGAGTATATAAAATAACATAATTATATAATTCCGCTTATTGCATGAAGACACATAAACGTTTAAAGGCGACTGCTGCGATACATACCATGTGTGGCTTTTTTTAAACTAGCATTTCATTGGCGTTAGTATGTGACAGTTGTACGTATAAATCTATATATATCTGAACTAAGATGGCTCCAATGTCCCTAATTCAGCTTCAAAAACTGATCAGCTGGAGTGGCGCGACTGTTCAATAATGTGAAACAAGCATAGGGATATGCAATTATGCTAAAAATATGCAAAAGCAGATTTGCAAAGTATGCAAGACGATAGCGTCCCAAGGGTGGATACTTCTAACAAGCTTGCGAAACTCTCCATGCCCGAGGCGGCCGGAAGGACCGGGCGGGCTGCCATATGCGCGGCCGTCCTCTGCACGTATGTAGGTACCCGCTGTGGTGTCAACTGTCAACCAATGACAAGTGTTGAGCCTGACAAATATCAGAACGACCAAATCAGCTGGTTTGGGGAATGGCAAAGTCCCAGCAAATCTTACACAATTTCATATCCCATCGGCTTTTGTTCCCTTGTGTATTAAGAACTGATTTAAGCAAACTTTTTATGAATATTTTTCAACAGTTTTGAGAGACATGATAATAATCAGAATTGCTAACCTAACTCTCATATTGCCAAAAAAGATGTTTTAGTAAATCAAACCACAATATCGGAAGCTTCGGCTTGCGCCTTCATCAGCCATTATTTGTATTTTGTATCTCCAACTTTGAGCAAAAACGTACGAATTCAAATATACAGTAACATGCATTTGGGCACACGCGTACTTCCGGTAAAATAGGTTACACATTCACATGTTATTACATCGCCATGAATACTTTTCCCCCCTATCGCATGGACTGTAAGCTGATGCATATACAAATAATAAATTAACGTACCGATATACAGCATAACCACATATACCCCGCGCATACAGCCTCTTACCACATATACAGTATATGTATATATATTATATATGTATGTGTATGTATATGTATGTATGTGTATGCATGTGTATATGTATATATTTGTGTATATATGTATATAATTTGCTGATATATGTATATATTGTGCTTGTAGATTGCATATACTGTATCATTGGTAAGAGGCTGTATGCGCGGGTATATGTGGTTATGCTGTATATCGGTACGTTAATTTTATTATTTGTATATGCATCAGCTTACAGTCCATGCGATAGGGGGAAAAACAGTATTCATTGTGATGTAATAACATGTGAATGTGTAACCTATTTTACCGGAAGTACGCGTGTGCCCAAATGCATGTTACTGTATATTTGAATTCGTATGTTTTTGCTAAATGTTGGAGACAAAAAATACAAATAATGGCTGATGAAGGCGCAAGCCGAAAGCTTCCGATCTTGTGTTTTATTTACTAAAACATCTGTTTGGCAATATGAGAGTTAGGTTAGCAATTCTGATTGCAAACTTTTGTTTAGTAAATGTTCCTTATGTTTCTTACAGACCAGGGAAGGTGTCAATATTCGGCCGATTTGGGTCGCTCGAAGCCATATCACCCCTCCCTGCGGGTATCCGCCAGTGACTACAGCAGCTGCTGTGGTCTGTGGATGGCCGCCGACCGAGTCACGTTAGTATTCAGCCTGTGGAGACACGGCTGTAATACCATCGCGCAGCATTGGCGTTATTACCGCCGCGCTGCCATTGGAGCCGGACGTCATTGGCTCGGATTCCCGGCGGTGGTGTCACGTGATCTGAGAGATCGGGCAACTCAGTGTGTCCGGCGGCGGGGTTAAAGGGGACTATCCCACCTTAACATTAGATTTGAGTTGAGATAGCCATTTTGATGCTTGGCATTGAAATTAAGTATGGTAGCAGTTAAAACAACCACAACGATCTAATCAAAAAGATATTCGAGGTTTAATTTTGACATCTGTAAAAATCAGGCCATCTGTATTTGAATAGGGCCTCTAAACCGACAGCGTCGTCTCTCTTTACCCAACTGGTAATGATAGTCCACTTGTTTTAACCCTCGCCCGGGTAGGGGAGGTGGATGCCACCCCCTCGGTTTTTCTGGCATAACTCGCGTAATTCTAACCGATTGCAATGCAACTTTCAGTACCCTACTTTTGACAAATTTGACACATAATCTGAAAAATTTGAATTTCTAACCCCACATGACCCGTGACCTATGACCGTTTTCTCAAGGTCATGTCAGGCGCAACTGGCGTCCCGCAGATCGATGCTTGTAACTTTTGCAGTTTCCGAGTGTTTGTTGTTCAGGAGCACATGCAAAGGTGTTTCCATGCGACAGTTGTGGTTTCTACTGAGATTGTGACCTCGATTGACCTTTTTCAGAGGTCAACTGAGGTCATTGACCTCCGATGACCTCAGATGACTTTTTTTGGGCTTCTGTCGGTTTCTAGGACAATTGTGACGCTGATTTAAAATTTGGGATCCATTTTTGATAATTATATGTTCCACTGAGGTCATGCGCATCCACAGGTCAGCCGAGGTCACTGACCTCAGATGACCTGACATGACATTTTTTTTTATTTGGCAGTTTTTAGGACATTTTGTGACGCTGATTACGAATTTGGCATTATGGTATGCTCATTCACGATTCTAGCTCGATAAAATTCAATTTATACGCATTTTCAATTTATACGCATTTTCAATTTGTATGACTTTTGGGTCATTGACATGAACTCAGAGGTCACCTAATGACCCAAGACCTTAAAATCGGATATCAGCGGCTTCTTCTCGTCACAAGCAACACGCTCGTCTTTTAATCGAAGCTCTAGCTCAATTAGGGGCGAAACGCTAAGGGAGGGGTCGTACCCCCCCCCTCCCCTACCCGAACCCGTAGTGATTTTGCCCTACCCGGCGAGGGTTAAGGTCAGCCTTGGAATATTTTCGTCTTTCATTTCTCGATCCCCGCGTGGTTCGCAATCTAGAGGCTAGCACTATCAGCTGGAGTTGTTACAACAGTTGGACGCCAGGGACCGCTAGTGAGCCGGGGTGTTATTTACGTCCGCAAGCAAATGGTACCAGTTTAATATTTAACGCTAAATATTTATTGATTTATAATCAATCAATCAATCAATATTTAGTGGTACCATTTGCTTGCGACATCATAACACCCTGGCTCACTAGCGGTCCCTGGCGGCCAACTGCTGCAACAACTCCAGCTGATAGTGCTAGTCTGTTTATTGTTTATGTTTTTCTGCGCAGTAGATGTCGAACAAAATTGTGCCTATATATTTGGCAGCACAAAGGATTTCCCTATTATAAAAAAACACATCATAATGACGTCACCACCCAACTTTCCGCTTAAAACTAACAGCACAAAGGATTTCCCTATTATAAAAAACAATCATATGACGTCACCAACCCAACTTTCGCTTAAAACTAACAGTGAACAAAAACTAACATCTTCCAAGATAGCAATATTTGTTTCGGATAAAAGTTCACGAAAATGTTCGGTGACCTCGCCTGACATCTAGACATACAATTAAGTGTGATTCGACAACTTTCAAAAAGGTGGGACAGTCCTTTAAACGAAGACTTCGAAGAAACGAATATATGTATGGCGTATGCATACCAACTAGAGGTGCAGCAAATCCTAAATCTTTGGTCACAGCCCAGTCACGGCCACGGAATGAGCTGGCAAGTCACAGCTTTAGTCACAGCGCTGCAATGCTCACCCTATGGCGCTGACCTGGCCAGTCACAGCCTCAGTCACGGCCGTGACCAGATCTGGTCCCAGTGCTGGGAAGCTGGGACCATAATTCTGCAACTCTAATACTGACCCATGATGTGTGAGGTATATGGATGAGGTTCCATATCGCCACCGCCACCGCCATATCGCTAATTTGCGGTCGCTC
>JAXIVJ010002640.1:62500-106079 GCA_036785665.1 Chirona hameri | reverse complement strand
GAGAAAGAGAGAGAGCGAGAGCGAGAGCGAGAGCGAGAGCGAGAGCGAGGAGAGCGACGAGCGAGTGCGAGTGCGAGTGCGAGTGCGAGTGCGAGTGCGAGTGCGAGTGCGAGTGCGAGTGCGAGTGCGAGTGCGAGTGCAAGTGCGAGTGCGAGTGCGAGTGCGAGTGCGAGTGCGAGTGCGAGTGCGAGTGCGAGTGCGAGTGCGAGTGCGAGTGCGAGTGCGAGTGCGAGTGCGAGTGCGAGTGCGAGTGCGAGTGCGAGTGCGAGTGCGAGTGCGAGTGCGAGAGAGAGAGAGAGAGAGAGAGAGAGAGAGAGAGAGAGAGAGAGAGAGAGAGAGAGAGAGAGAGAGAGAGAGAGAGAGGGAAAGATATCATTGTATTGACAGACTCATGGCCCATTTACAGGAGTGTCGCATCAGTGGGCCAAGAGTGCGCACGGCGACGCTTGGCGGTCTATATGCCAGACGTGTACCCGTGAAAATCCGTCTAGTTCGAAATGTATTTTAGTTTCGCTTCAATGATATTGTCCTTCGATGGTGTCCTTGATAGATTATGTCAATGATATATTCGTGGTTCGTGAGTTAGAGGCAGAGGCAGAGACAGAGACAGAGGCAGAGGCAGAGGTAGAGGCAGAGGCAGAGGCAGAGGCAGAGGTAGAGGCAGAGGCAGAAGCGAAGTTGATATTTCCTCTATCCTGCTCCTGTCTATTTCCAAACAAATTATCCGACGAAGATATTTGAGTATTATACTTTCGTATAATACTCAAATATCTTCGTCGGATCATTTGTTTGGAAATAGACAGGAACAGGATAGAGGAAATATCAACTTCGCTCGGCTGCGGACTTGGGGACTGCGGACTCAACACTGTAAAACATTGCTGCATACTGTGTATTTACCATAGAGCTGCGTACCTCTGATAAAAACGTCATGAGGTGCATACCCATGAAATATCCGGCTTTGCTGTTTTGCACGATATTTGTGGGTCTACGATCATGGTAAACGCTTGGAGGCAACTATCTTGTTTACGTCGCCTGTTATCGTCAATGTCACTTGATCTCCCTAGACATTCGGCTGATCTGTTGCACATTCGCTGCAGGGTGAGTTTCTCTGGAGTAAGCAGTACCAGGGTGTTGTGCTGTCGGCCTTTTTCTACGGCTACGTCGCAGCGCTGGTCATCGGTGGCTGGGTGGCAGACAGGTGAGGGCAGCACTCGTGTTGAGTGATTAGCTACCGCTAAATTAGTCACTTCTAACCAAATGCCACGGAAAACTACCTAATGTGTTGTCCAGCTGACGTGAACCACGTGTGAGAGAAGCTGTGCCAGGTTTTTCACATCGATAGTTTTATAGACTTGCTAGATATTCCAAATGCTCATGATTTTTGTTTGGTAATATTTACCCCTCCCTCCCCTCTCCTAGTCAACTGTGAGTTTTGTACTTGACGAACGCGTGTGCCCATAGTGGCCTCGCCGCAAAATTTTTACTTTGGGGGCAGCCAGGGGTTGGGGGAGGGCAGTCCCAAAGGGCTAATGTTAAAATCCTGCGAATTCGGGACCGAACTCCGACCGGAGCGATCCTGGGATGCCCGCCCCGGTGGAAACGCCCCTGCGTATACCAATATAGTCCTTCACAGGGGCGGAGAATTAGGGGGTTTTGAGGGTGCTCAAGCACCCCCGTAGCGCAAAAGTGCACCCCCTCGAATAAAAAGGTCCATGCAACTCAACTAACATAACACAAGCAAAAGTATAAACTGATAGAACAAATTGCATAACTGTAACATTTTTTTTCTTCTACAGTAGCCTCATGTCCTGTCAAGCTATCATGATACTGTTTTAGACACACATCTTTCAATAAGAGAGGTCTCATGCATACAAAGGTTGAATAACATAGGTAAGGCATCCCCATTACCTATGCTCCCATGGACAATGAGCAATGGTGAATGATCCTGTTCATTATGGGAGCCGAGAGGGATCAAGCCCGGTCTCCAGTTTTGCAAGAAAGTTAAAAGTGGGTCAAATCCAAGAGTGTCGTGTAGAAAGGGGTGGAGCATCAATCTAGACAGTTATATATCAATATGTAAGAGGGTGTTGAGACAACATGAACATATTTCCACTAGCAGATCCAAGAGAGGCAAGATAAGCGTGATCAAGCCCTGTAGTCCACCTAAAATTGACTAAAATGGTAAAATTGACACATTTGGCATTTCCTATAATATAAATAATTCAAGGATATTTTGACAAGTGAAAATTGCTTTTAAACTGTCAAGTAGGTATCACCGAAACCAGTGTACTTCAAATATTTTTAAGTTTGATTATTTTTTTTAAAAGAAAGGTGCCTATCTATTCTCCCCTCAAAAAATAATCAGAATGGAGCTATGGATACACCACACTACCTATCCCTAGTTTACTGCTTAATCCTTAATAAATACCAACAAAACCTGTAAAATTAACTTAAAGGGAATGTTTCACCTTTGTATTGGTTTGGAACTGAGATAGCCATTATCTTTGGCCGTTATTGAAATGTTGAAAATACGGTAACGGTGGGGCTGGCGTCGCCGTCGCGGCTGGGCAATCAAATCAAGGTTCAAGGTTACTATCACCGTCTGGTCTGGAGTCATGGGGAAGCTTTATGACGTCACCAGATTCTGGCTACGAGCGAATCTTAGGCGGACCCGATCGGACTTAATGGCTACGAGCAGTAGGTTTCGTCCCGATCAGACTTAATGGCTACGAGCTGTAGGCTGACCCGATCGGACTTAATGGCTACGAGCTGTAGGCCGACCCGATCGGACCTAATGACTACGAGCTGTAGGCCGACCCGATCGGACTTAATGGCTACGAGCTGTAGGCCGACCCGATCGGACCTAATGACGGGTTAGGTTAGGTTAGGTTAGGTTGGGTTAGTTTAGTTTCATTACTGATAGGAATTAATGAAACTAAACTAACCTAATCTAACCTAACCTAACCCCGCCATTAGGTTCGATCGGGTCGGCCTACAGCTCGTAGCCATTAAGTCCGATCGGGTCGGCCTACAGCTCGTAGCCATTAAGTCCGATCGGGACGAAACCTACTGCTCGTAGCCATTAAGGCCGATCGGGTCCGCCTAAGATTCGCTCGTAGCCAGAATCTGGTGACGTCATAACGCTTCCCCATGACTCCAGACCAGACGGTGATAGTAACCTTGAACCTTGATTTGATTGCCCGGCCGCGACGGCGACGCCAGCCCCACCGTTACCGAAAATACTAAGGTAATTTTCCCAAAAACTTAGCAGTTTTTAAGCAATTCAATTTATAGTTTGCAAAATGGGGTCTAGGCTAGTGCCGCCACTGATTGGCTGACAGCGACTTTTTCAGCCAATCCCACTTTCTCAGCCAATCAGCGGCGGTCTATAGCTCAATAATGACACCATCACCCCAAATTTAAAAACTTAATTTGTATAAAGTTAAGTGACCTTTCAAGAGAAAAAATATCACCATCGTTTTCAGCAGCACTTGCTTCATATTTTCGACTACAACCAGCGTATATTTGACAACTTTCAGAAACGTGAAACATTCCCTTTAAAGAACAACTAATAGTCGATCTAAAAAATATAAATTGAAGAAATAAATGCAACACAAGCAGCATAACTAGCCTAAAAATGCATTTCAAATCACAAAACACGACCACCACCGTCATATTTCGCCGCACATCGAGTCAACAAAATATTGATTAAGGATGAATGTCAGCGAATGCGTCAAGTGGAACAAAAGGATTTGTTTAATGACGTCATATGTAAATTCCTGACAGACCACATCAAATGTTATGTGTTCATCCGTACATTAACATCTTTTGTGGTTGTCAAAATAACATAATTGTTATTTTAAAATATTTTATGAGCATATTTAATCTAAACTTTTGGTTTTACAAACGTAATTACATCACTTAACCCGGCAGTCACTGGGGTATATTCTGTAACACGACTCACTGGGGGGGGGGGGGGGCTTTTTTTTAGCCCCCCCCCTGGTATCTTCAGAACCAATGATCGCAGCGTGACGCGCAAGGCGGCATTCGAAAGCGCTCAATGAGAGAAGCCTAACGCAAACTTAAAAATGTCAAATTAAGGTCACATGTCAGGTCACGGTCAAGTCAAACGTCAAAATCGAGGTATTTGAGTTTATGGACAATACTTGCCATCCATGGCCTTCGATTACGCCTATAATCACCCAAAGTGATGTCAAAGGTATGATACATATCCCACATGAGCTAAAGTGAGATTGTTGGAAAAGAGCAAGGTCAAAGTCAGGTCACAAAAGGTTACTACACTCAAAATATCAACGAAAGTCATGCAGCACATGGTTTATGGATGCTTTTACGCGTAGAATTCGATAGTAGAAGTCATTTTACCACCTGACTTCATTTACGTGAAGTTGGTGTCAAGTTCAGGTCAAGTTTTTTTTTTGTCCGCCCCTGTAGCTCAGTGGGAGAGCGCTGGACTTCTGACCTATCCCGGTGGGGCAGCCCGGTTTCGAGTCGCTTCGGCGCTCGCTGTTTGCTCCTGACTGGGATGGCCTGCGGCCGGTGGCAGCGGTCGCACTCAAGGTCAGGTGACGTCAGTGAGCGGGGCGGACCGTGTCCAGGAATGTCGGGCACGTAAAACTTTCGTCTCTAAATTCTGCCGGCCAACAGGAATTGCGCGATCGGGTGGTGAGGTCAGGACCTGCGCAACAAGCTCTGCTTAGCGTGGGTCCTGACCTCGGAAATTCATCCATACAAAACATTCGGACTAAATTTATTTAAAAAAAAGTTCAGGTCACTGAAGGTCAAAATTTGAAATTGATAAATCGAAATAAAAAAGGCATGTTTCTATATCAGATTTATCTAAAGAAAACAGAGCTGGCATTTATTTGTCTGTATCCGGTCAATAAAATAAATAAACGCAATTTCAAAATCTGACGTCATGATTTACCCATACTTTATATGTCATGAAAGTAAAAAAAGATGATATAATTTTGAAATTTGGTGTGGTAGTTGCCCATATGTTTTTATCTGATATATATTCCGGTTTTTCAATATCTTTCAAATATTTGATTTTGTGAGCATTTTTTCAAAAAAAGTTTTTTTTTAAATTTTGGGTCAAAACCCAAATGTTTCGAAATTTCGAGATAGCCGGTATGTAGCCCTTGCAATGTTCTACCTTTTAGCGTTTTTCGATTGCATTTTGCTTCATATGCGGCATTTGCAGGGCCTGGCAAAATTTAGCCGATTTTGGTGTCAAAATCGTGTTTAGTGACGTCACTAAATTCACTATATCTCAAATAAATTCTGACGATTTTTTTTGATTTTTTTCTTATAATGTGTAAAAATGATGCTCGGATAGGTACTGAAAGTTTGGCGTCGATATCTGCATCAGTTATTGAGATATGCCTAATATTCCTAAGGGGGGGCTAAAAAAGCCCCCCAGTGACTCGTGGGTTAATCCTCATGCACAGCACGGTGTCAGATCATTGCCATCACCCAAGACAAGTGCGCCAGAACCATGATGCTCAGATAAAAATAAACAATCATTCAGGCGTCTTGTCTTTAGAATACAGTCTGGTGGCGCACGCGATTGTGGGGATGTGGTGGGAATAATATTATTTTGTTTTAAAATAGTAATATTTATGATGAAAGATTAGTGCAAAATAATAGGTAGGTAGGTACACTGGCCGTGGCAGAACCAGGGGGAAATTTGGGCAGGGGTGTAGTAAGTAGTAACCTATTGGCTATTGAGTTGGGGGGGGGGCTGGATTCCCCAACTTGGACAAGGAAGTGGACCAAATCCGAAAAGAAATCCGTATTTTTAGGGATTTTGATGGTACCTTGAGCGTTGTTACCCTTCTGAGCCCAAAACTTGAATTTGAAAGCCGCCAGTGAAAAGCACCCCCTGGCATTTTGACAATTCTCCACCTCTGGTCCTTCATGAAGGGTTGTGTCATTGGCCAGGTACCCGAGCCACAAGGTGGCCATCTGCAGTGCCTTCCTGCAGTGTGTGCCAATGATGCTGATCCCGGAGGCCACCCGCCTGCACCCCTGGGCAATCATCGTTCTTCGAGTCCTCCAGGGCATCGCAACGGTCAGTCTCTTCTCAAACGTAGAACATAGAATATGCTGTATGTTCTCGAAATCGAGCCGCGTGCTTCCGTGCCGGATGATGATTTTTGATTGTGGACGGCGATGAGTTTCTGGTATGATTCCGACTTGTGTTGATGAAGAAGCGGAAGTTTGCTGGACTAAGTTTGTTTAGTTCAGATTGAGTTGTTAGATACGCCTTTCAGTGTCGTACTATGCTTCGGATTGATTCATCATTTTGAGCGGTTGGAATTGTCGAGCACGAGACGATTGGGAGCGATTAAATATATTAGAACTATAGCACTTATCGTACTACAATTATGATTTAATAAAGGAAATAACCAGTAACCTCTCAATAAATAAATCAATTTAGGTCGAAATAATCAACAATATTATTTAGATCTACGTTATCATCTCCTATCTCCTATATATCTATTTGAGTAGTGTCCGTTTTGCACTCGAAACACAGCAAGGTTTTCGTGTCTGTCCGCGGTTGAATTCACGTGCCTTTGTGAGCATGGAACCTCCGTCCCGGAGAATCCTCGAGAAATATTAATATTTGAGCGGCGTCTGTATTTCCGAGCTGGGAAAACAGCCAACAATCTGTGTGTAATTCACGTGCCTTTATGCATAGGGAACCCCCGTCACGGAGAAATTCGTTAAATTACAAGTGCGTTAAATAGCTATAGTTACGTGTCGGAGATGGGTTGGTTAGAGTTTGAGATGCGACAAGTCCGATAAGTCCGACAAGTCCGACAAGTCCGACAAGTCCGAGAAGTCCGACAATTCTGACAAACTCGACAAGTCCGACAAGTCCGACAAGTCCAAAATCGATTTGCAAGTCTAACAAGTCCAAGTCCATAAATCTCCTTCTATCAATCAAATCTCCATCCATCTATGGGATTGCGACGCGAAGCGAGCACGAGGCGCTAGTCTCCTATATATCTATTTGAGTAGTGCCCGTTTTGCACTCGAAACACAGCAAGGTTTTCGTCTCTGTCCGCGGTTGAATGCACGTGCCTTTGTGAGCATGGAACCTCCGTCCCGCAGATCCCGGATAAATATTGATATTTGAGCAGCGTCTGTATTCCCACGCTGGATAAACGCAGCCAACAATCTGTGTGTAATGCACGTGCCTTTATGCATAGGGAACCTCCATTCCGGAGAAATTCGTTAAATTACAAGTGCGTTAAATTGCTGTAGCTGTGTCGGAGATGGGTTGGTTGCAGTTGGAGATGGGTTGAAGATGGATCAGTCTGTTTTGCTCTCGAATCACAGTTTTCGTGTCTGTCCGCAGTTGAATGCACGTGCCTTTGTGAGTATGGAACCTCCGTCCCGGAGAAACCATCCCAGATAAATTTAATTCAGCGGCGTCCATGAAATTCACAAGTGCGTTAACCCTATTCCCTGCGGGGGTCAGATTCTGCCCCTCCCGGTGGTTTTGCACTTGCCGCTTCTAAACCGTTAGGCTTAGCGTCCTGAAACTTTGTAACTTTTCCCAAAATTGAAGGCGCGTGTTGTGTCAAAATTTTGAAAAAAAATCGGTCAAGCAGGGTCCAGGCTCCTGTTTTTGGGAGGTTGTTACGAATGCGGTTTTGCGTCGCATACTTCCTTCGTGGTTTGCAGTGCAATAAATGTGTCGGAAACAATTTCAATGCAATATGCATCATAGATACTGGGATTGTACATATTTTTGGGGGCAAAGGCGCACTCAGGAAAAAAAAAATGGGAGGTGATACCCTCCCTCAAATTAGGTCCAACTTCAAATTAGTAAGATGATAAAAGCGTTACGCGCATGGCGCCCCCCATGTTTTTTTCCTGGATCCGCCTATGCGCAATATATCAAATGTAACACATTAGAGCATATAATGCCCACATGTGACGTTCATATCGTCCCAAACAATCACGAACAGCACATATTTTTTCCCCAGAATATCCCCCAATTTTACAGTCCCTGAATACGCCTATGATTTTTCATTTTGTTTTTTGTCTTTTGAAATATTAAATACCAGTACATTTGAGGCTCAAAAACATTTGGAGCATGAAAATCGGTCGACCCACATGCTGCAATGACCTTTCAAAAACCACCCAAATGTTTTCAAAATTTTCGGATTTTTTGCCCCCTGTCCCACCAATTTTCAAGAAAACAAAAATTATGGGGTTCAAAAAGAGATCTTGTCATGACGAATCGAATGGCGTTTTTCCCATTGAAATCAACATAGCGGTTCTCGAGATCTCTGGGGGGTGGGGGGAAGAATCTGCCCCCCCCCCCCCGCAGGTTAACGTAATTCTGGCCGCCCGCAGGGAATAGGGTTAAATAGCTATAGCTGTGTCTGAGATTGGTTGGTTTGAGTTCTAGATGGATTATTAGGGGTGAAGCAAAAAAAAAGTAAAAAGCAAAAAAAGGAAAAAGTAAAAACAGTCTAAAACAAAAAGTCAAACAAGTTAAAGTCAAAAAAGTAAAAAAGTCAAAAAAGTCGAAAAAGTCGAAAAAAGTCGAGCCCCGCAAGCCCCGAAAGGCCCGCAAGCCCCGCAAGTTCCACGAGCCCCGCTAGTTCCCCAAGCCCCGCAAGCCCGCCAAGCCCGCCAAGTAAAAAATACAAATCTCCATCCATCTATCGGGATTGCGAATCTATGGGATTACGACGCGGAGCGAGCACAAGTCGCTAGTCTCCTATATATCTATTTGAGTAGTGTCCGTTTTGCACTCGAAACACAGCAAGATTTTCGTGTCTGTTCGCGAATGGAGTGCAGGTTAAGCACGTGCGTTAGTGAGGTGGAGTCTTTCGTCCAGGAGATTGCCGAGAATTTAATCCGAGCCGAGGTCCCGGCCGGCCGTGTGGTACAGGGGCAGGGAGGGGTGTTGGTGGAAGGGGGTCATGCCGGGGAGTGATGGGAGAAGGGGGGGGGGGGGGTACGAACCAACAATGACCTCGAAACCCGCTCAAAAAGGCACCGAAACTCCGTCCAGGGCCGCTGCAACTCGACACGTATCAGTAGCTGCAAATACCGCACCGGTGTCATGATGTCACGGAATTCACGTGCCTTTGTGAGTATGGAGCCTCCGTCCAAGATAATCCCGAGAAATATTAATAGTTGTGCGGCGTCTGTAGTTCCGAGCTGGGAAAACAGCCAACAATCTGTATGTAATGCACGTGCCTTTGTGCATAGGGAACCTCCATTCCGGAGAAATTCGTTGAATTACAAGTGCGTTAAATATCTATAGCTATGTGTCTGAGATGGGTTGGTTGGAGTTCGAGATGGATTGGGGGTGAAGTATAAAAAAAGTTCAGTCAAAAGTCAAAAGGCAAAAAAGTCAAAAAAGTCAAGAAGTACAAAACGTGAAAAAGTACAAAAAGTCGAAAAAGTCTAGCCCCGCAAGCCCCGCAAGTCCCGCAAGTTCCCCAAGCCCGACAAGCCCGACAAGTAAAAAAATACAAATATCCATCCATCTATCGGGTTTGCGAATATATGGGATTGCGACGCGGAGCAAGCACAAGGGGCTAGTTTATTTACTATGAGATTACTGGTTATTTCTTCCATCGTCGTCATCAACTTCACTTCGCCATCTTAGTGATCGCTAAGATAAGAGTTTTCGCCATCTTAGAACAACTCTGCTTTACATTATCAATACCAAGATAATTGTGTTGTTCAGACGACAAACAGTTTGCGCTGTGTCGATGCATCGCTGAATCGTCCTTCTGTCGTCATTCACTGGTATTCACTTCTCATCACCTCTCCTGCTGGAGGTGTTCTGTTTTGTTCTGTTCTGTTCTGTTCTGTTCTGTTCCAGCGTCCTGACCAACCACTCTGTGTGTACTGCAGGCACCGGTCTACCCGAGCTTGAATGTGACCGACGTACACCTAACCTCTCGGCCTGACCAACCACTCTGTGTGTACTGCAGGCACCGTTCTACCCGAGCTTGAATGTGACCGACTTCCACCTAACCTCCCGGCCTGACCAACCACTCTGTGTGTACTGCAGGCACCGGTCTACCCGAGCTTGAATATGACCGACTTCCACCTAACCTCCCGGCCTGACCAACCACTCTGTGTGTACTGCAGGCACCGTTCTACTCGAGCTTGAATGTGACCGACTTCCACCTAACCTCCCGGCCTGACCACTCTGTGTGTACTGCAGGCACCGTTCTACTCGAGCTTCAATGTGATCCTGCGCAACTGGTCGGCGTGCGGGGAGTTCGCTCTGCTGTTCTCTGTGGCCTGGAGTGGCGGCTACCTAGGCAGTGCCAGCGCTTTTCTGGTCAGCAGCCGTCTTTGTCAGATAGAATGGGGCGGAGGCTGGCCGCTGGCGTTCTATTTCCCTGGTGAGTCGCCCGCTTGGCCGCCGTTTAGCCAACTTGGATGGGTCACCCGCTCACACGCTGTTTGGTGGACGTGGAAGTATGTCCGATGCATCCAGTCTCTAGCCATGGGTGCCTTCTGCTGTGTGGTATTTTGGGGTTTTAGGGCGCTGCAACTGCTACAGTTATGTGGTGCCCTAATAATCAAAACACGTTTAGGTGGGCAACGCACGTCATGTGGTAAACAAACTAAGCAGATGCAAACATTTACAACAACAACAAAAGAAGAAGAGAACACGCGGAAAGAAACAAAAGCAAGACGGAAGGAAGCGAAAAAGTGTTGAGTGTTAAATATGTTTGTTGAGAATAAATTACAATGCGTGGTGAGAAACATCTTTCGATTTTGTTTAGCCTGGATAAAATACAATGTCGCATGTGTATTGTGTATCAAGCTTTGGTATTCATTGGGTCTCGCTCAGAGTACATTTGAAGGCTCAATAAACAAACAACGCTTCAATTTAACAGTTCCGACGGTTTCAAAATGACATTTAAGAAGTGACTTCTTTGTGCACAACCGTTCCATGTCTGTGTTTTATCTACCAGTACCGGATCTGTTGCAGGGATGGTGCTGGCCACATGGGCTTTGCTCGCCTGTCTGTTCCTCACTGAGTCTCCTCAGAATCACCGGTTCGTGTCAGCTGCAGAAAAGAAGTATCTGAATGCCCAGCCACATATGCATAACTCCGAACAACAGAAGGTAAGCTGTTCTCACGCAGGCGGACAACTTTACTAACGGGCGATAAATCCACCGTACCGTGCAGGGAGCATTGATTTTCACGAACATTGCACTGTTATTCACCATGATAAATACCTGCACAATGTGTATTGCTGCTTTCATAGTGCCAAAAGTGGGGAAAACAATATTAGGCTATGATGTTAGGTCCAAACCAACAGATGCGCCCTCGTGTGATTTTTAATTGTCTTTGTGTATGTGCAGCCGAAGTCCATGTCCATCTGGACGCTGCTCTCCAACCTACAAGTGTGGATCATCATGCTCAGCTACTTTGTCACGAGCTGGTTCTCCGCTTCACTGAACATCACTCTCCCGATGTTCATGAAGGAGGGCTTCGGCTTCGGTATATCAGAGGTAAACATAGTTGCAACATTTGTCTTTCTCGAAGTTTGAACATAGGCGTATGAACAAGGTGGCCCTCTCACTTGTCGACCAACTTTTGGTTAAAATATTTTATTTTGCTTGGTGATGAAAATTGCTGATGTCAAAAGGTTCGCCAAGGCGAGAAGAGTCCAAATCAGCGAATAAGTTTTGAAGAGGGGTTTGGGTTTCTCTCATGACATGGGCGGATCCAGGGGGTGAACGGGCCCATGCCCCCTCCCCCCCCCCCCACCCACCACCACCAAGCCTGTTTAAGGGGGGGGGGGGCAAACTATGTTCCCCCCACCCCAAGACGTCAAGTCTAATACATGCTATATTTACGTTTTTAGAACGATACTGGGCATCCCAAAATTGCAGCAGTCAAAATCCAGCTAGCCACAGTCAAAAACTGTAACATGTCGCGCCGCTTCGCGGCATGACACAAGTTTCGCAATTGCATATACAAATTTAGAAAATTAATTCCATTAAGTGTCTTGCAGAGGCTCTCCTTGATGGTATTTGCTGGCCCCAGGGACAACTCTCTTCATAACATATTAACTTTAAAGCGGGTTATGTTTAGCTAGTCTGCCGAGTTCCGAAAAAGGCGACGAGAACGCAAAGACGCGGACCTCGGCAACCGGAAGCTGTTCCAGCGATGCCCAACTTGCTGGCCCGAAGAGCTAATAGTGGGGACCAGGCCAGGACTATCTCCCCAAGCCATCTCCCCCAGGCTCATCCAGATCCACAGGGATCATTTATGAGCGGAAATGTCGGTCTGCCTCTTGCTACTTTGAAACAATTTGCACCGTTACCAGTTGTGTGTTACATTCGGTACATAGGTATTAGGGTGACCCCTTATGTACGCTTTTTCCGAAAGTCTTTGCTCCTTAAGTCTTATTCGATGTAATCGAATGCGCTGATCACGAATATGACAGTTATTTTGACAAATTCAGATTTTTTTCAGGTGGCCCCGGACGAAAAAAGGTTCGCGATTTCGCGATTTTTTCGAACTTTTTTTGCAATATATAACTTAGCCGTGGGTCACCAAATGTTTGTTTAAATCACAGTTAATAAAGAGCATACTGTGGGGAATCGAATGGTACCAAATGCGTTGCTCTATGTCGTTTAAAAGTCATATAATTCAACTGTTTCTCCAACCATTATTTGCTGAATTTACATGTAATTCCGTTTTTTTAGCAATAGGTGGCGGAAAAACATTGGCGAAGATAAAAGGACTTGAAACAAGGTAAGTATGCAAGGAACTGTATCCAAAAGAACTCGCAAAGATGTGGAAAGTTCAATAGGCAACATGAAACTGTCCCTCGACCGAAACAAATACACTCATCACAAACAGCGTTTCTAATACTGACACGCTGCTGCAACATGCACTTGCAGCTGTTTAGTGAATTAAGCTCTCGATTGGCACTGCACTGCACTATTCTACATTGTGCTGCACATTGCGTAAGCCTAGATCAATCTAACGTAAACATGAAGCAAGGCAACAGCATGTGCTCAAGGCAAGATACACTTTATTATGTAGGCGGTGTTTACCACTTTCGTGTCTGCAACATTTATAATCGTTCTCGTTCTGAACGTTCTCCATTTTCCTGAAGCGCTTCTTGGTTACTTGGCCGCTGTGCTGCTTCCTGAAAGCCCTTTTGTTAAGGGACAAACCGTCCTGGCGTTTCGCTCCACAGACAGCCGCCACGGCTTCTGTCGTGAGCTTCACGGCTCTCTCGGTAGACTGAGTGTGCGATGGTATGCCCATTTCCAGACGCTCCTCCCTTTATCTCGTCAGTTCTGCGTCTTGCAAGCCCTTGTTGGAGGGCATTTCGACATCAATTCCTTGTTCTACAAGGGACCTGACGTCCACCAGCCCCGTGTATGTCAGTGCCTCTGTGCTAATCACTAGTGCCCGAAACAGCCGAACCGGCCCCCTAAAGCCGCCGTCGGTGTTCTCTGCGGTGCGTCGAACAGACTGGATGAGCTCCACTGCTTCTGCTCGAACTCCGGGTGCGCTATGTACGTGTTGCACTTGGTATTTTTTAGGACGACCTCCAGGGTTTCCCTTTGGAGTTATCATTTTGCCAGCGAAGAGACTCGCAGATGTGGGCAGGCGCATGTATGCACGGCATGCGACTTCTGCTTGATGTGCATCACAACAGGCACGGAGGTAGCACATTCTTCGGGTGGCGCACCCGGAGAATGTACTGCAGTACATTCTGCAGTACTGCAGTACATGCTAGCGATGGTAGGGATCAAGACAATGCAGTTCGAGCAAAAGCAGTGGAGCTCATACAGTCTGTTCGGCAAACCGCAGAGAACGCCGAAGGCAGGGAGGCGGGCAGGTTCGGCTGTTTCGGGCACTAGTGATTAGCACAGAGGTATTGACATACACGGGGCTGGTGGACGTCAGGTCCCTTGTAGAACAAGGAACTGATGTCGAACTGCCCTCCAACAAGGGCTTGCAAGACTCATATCTGGCGAGATAAAGGGAGGAGCGTCTGGAAACGGGCATACCATCGCACACTCAGTCTACCGAGAGAGCCGTGAAGTTCACCACAGAAGCCGTGGCGGCTGTCTGTGGAGCGAAACGCCAGGACGGTTTGTCCCTTAACAAAAGGGCTTTCAGGAAGCAGCACAGCGGCCAAGTAACCAAGAAGCGCTTCAGGAAAATGGAGAACGTTCAAAACGAGAACGATTATAAATGTTGAGACAAGAAAGTGGTAAACACCGCCTACACAATAAAGTGTATCTTGCCTTGAGCACATGCTGTTGCCTTGCTTCATGTTTACGTTAGATTGATCTAGGCTTACGCAATGTGCAGCGCAATGTAGAAGAGTGCAGTGCAGTGCCAATCGAGAGCTTAATTCACTAAACAGCTGCAAGTGCATGTTGCAGCAGCGTGTCTGTATTAGAAACGCTGTTTGTGACGAGTGTATTTGTTTCGGTCGAGGGACAGTTTCATGTTGCCTATTGAACTTTCCACATCTTTGCGAGTTCTTTTGGATACAGTTCCTTGCATACTTACCTTGTTTCAAGTCCTTTTATCTTCGCCAATGTTTTTCCGCCACCTATTGCCAAACAACGGAATTACATGTAAATTCAGCAAATAAGGGTTGGAGAAAAAGTTGAATTATATGACTTTAGAAAGCAACACATTTTGTACCATTCGATTCCCCACAGTATGTTCTTTATTAACTGTGATTTAAACGAACATTTGGTGACCCACGGCTAAGTTATATATTGCAAAAAAAGTTCAAACAAATCGCGGAATCGCGAACCTTTTTTCGTCCGGGGCCACCTTTAAAAAAATCTGAATTTGTCAAAATAACTGTCATATTCGTGATCAGCGCATTCGATTACATCGAATAAGACTTAAGGAGCAAAGACTTTCGGAAAAAGCGTACATAAGGGGTCACCCTAATAGGTATGTATACAGACTACAGTTATTATTATCACATGTGCTATTGAGCGCACACTGCCACAGGTCATCGTAATTTACTATCCGAGGCTAATGTATATGAAAAACTACCTTCATTTCAACATTTGTCATCATACCGAGATGTGCAACCAGGAAAAGGGGTTACCTGAGGCTTGGCTCCACTCAAGGTCTGATTCCAATATTAAAATTGCGTTTTCCACGACCTAAAATTAAAATGTTCACGCCGTTTCGCGGCGTTACATCAGTGGCCATCGTCATAACGAAGCCATCGTCATCGTCTTCGTATCGTCGTAATGCTCAATTGAATGAATAACATTTTTAGCTTCTTATCCTCTACAAGGCTAAGAAGCTAAAAATGGCTATGTTTCTGGATTTTATCAGGCAAACCCGAATTAAAAAATCGCGCCGCTTCGCGACGCTAAATAACAAGAACCTACTGTAACATGCAAGTCCACATTAAAAATGCTGCAAAGGCTTAAATACACGCATAATAAATTGGGGTACACTTTTTTTCGTCATTGCAGCCGACCCCCACTCAATAATTATCGGCGACGCCCCTTGGTACAGCTGACAATTGACATAGTTTGTCTCAGTGTAAGGTAATGTCGGAACAATACAAACTGCAAGCTGACCTTTTTCGATATCCCAAAAGGTCGAAGCCCCTCCCCAAAAAAAAGTAGAAATCGTGTGGTTGCAAAATAAAGTAACCCAAATCCGGGAAGAAATTCGAAATTGGGGGTAGATAAGGTCCGCTAAAAACGGTTTGCCCCCCCCCCCACCTCCCTCAAAACGGCCGGCTGGATCCGCCCTTGTCTCAAGATGAGATCACTGCCCCCCCCCCCCCCCTCACACACACACTCTTCGTGACATCTCTGTTCTGGAAGGCCACGTCTTATTTGAAATGCATGTTAGCGATGGTACGCGCAAACAGGTAAGGCGAGCGCTCAAGATTTGCCTACAGCCGCATATTTGAGTAGATATTGTTTTTACTCGAAACAGACTGTAACAATACATTTGTCATTCTCCTTGTACTCATGTATGACAGCGAAGTAACCTATTTGTCTAACCGTACCTTTCCATGATTGTGGTTAGTAAAGTCACTGACTACTACGGTCCATGAATTTCCAATATGCTACCAGCAGATTTGAAAATAAAATACCTGTGTTTTCTTTCAGAACGGGTTTGTGTCGGCCCTTCCAAGTCTGTCAATGTGCGTCATAGTGATAGTCGGAGGCAATTCGTTCCACTATCTGCACGTGAAGAAAGGCGTCAGCACGACCAACGCGCGCAAAATCCTCTCGATGATTGGTATGTTAGAAGTAACACTGCAGTTATGTCATATGTTTGTGGGGCATGTTTTGTTGTGTCATATGTTTGTGGGGCATGTTTTGTTGTGTCATATGTTTGTGTGTGCAATGTTTTGTTGGGCATGTGCATTTTAAAGATGCTTGGATGAAGTAATTATTCGTTATTGAAAATATGCCATATTGACTAATAATCTGCCGTCTGCCCGACATGTCACGTGCCTTCTGCCCGACATGTCACGTGCCTTCTGCCCGACATGTCACGTGCCGTCTGCCTGACATGTCACGTGCCGTCTGCCCGACATGTCACGTGCCTTCTGCCCGACATGTCACGTGCCGTCTGCCTGGCATGTCACGTGCCGTCTGCCCTTCATGTCACGTGCCTTCTGCCCGACATGTCACGTGCCTTCTGCCTGACATGTCACGTGCCGTCTGCCCTTCATGTCACGTGCCGTCTGCCCTTCATGTCACGTGCCGTCTGCCCGACCTATCACGTGCCGTCTGCCCGACAGGTCTGCTGGTGCCAGCCGCGTGTATGACTGCCGTTATCAGTCTCCCGGTCAGTCAGCGCATCTTGGGGGTAATACTGATATCTCTCGCGCAGGGACTTTCGAGCGTCGTCATCGGCGCAGGTTCGAATCCCCGCACGGTCGTGGTTTTGTCAATGACTCAGCAGCACGTTCTCTCGGGAGTCGGTGACAGTATTTCATAAGCCTTTCCTAAAAAGGAAAATCAGTGGCGCTTTTATGATAAACCTTAAAAAACTATTCACTTATCAGTTATGAATATAATATCTATCAAGGGTTGCAAGAGGCAGTCCAGGGGCATCCACCACTAACTTTATCTTGCTTTTCTTAACTTGTATCTGGCTTTTCTCAACTTGTATCTTGCTTTCAATACGTCAGATGATAAGGATAATCTGATAATTGTGTGCGTAATGAGTAATCTACATGGAATGGTCGAATGATCGCCGAATAGAGGTGCAAAACGGGATAACCATTGTCAGACACAAGCGCCGGTGTCGTGCAATACATCAGCTCTTCGTTACTAAGAAGGCCATGTGACTTCATTTTGGTCATTTCGTGACGTCATCTGCTGTTTCGCAGGACCGGTGTCGGGTGCGGCCGACATCGCTCCGCAGTATATAGGATTAATATGGGGCCTGGCCTCCTCGTTTGGCAACACCACCGGCTTCCTGACACCTCTCATAGCGACGGCAATGACGCCAAACGTGAGTCCACTGGACGCCTACTGTGAGAGCTGTTCCCGCTCGCATTTTCTGGGCCAGCAGAGGTGGAGCCAGAGCAACAAAGCAGATAGTTACCGAGACAGATCCAAAGGCTCACACGATACAAATCATCGGATTTCGCTTCCTGGTGGATTGATAGGTTGTTTAAAACATACTGCCCTGAGTAAAAGTTGATTGTGTCTTCTTTTAGATCAAGAAATGTGTCAAGTTTCGGCAGATTTCAGACGGTTCGTGGAGGGATATGTCCCATTTGTCTCCCTTTAGATCCGTCAGCGTGTGCCCGTGTTGCCGATCTCACTGCAGAACTCTGCAGTGAGATCCGTACGAACTCTGCACAAATCCGTACCGGCGTCAGCATAAGCGTCCCTTCAGTTTTACAAGCTAACAAATCAGCCCGCATTGTTACCCGGCTGTCCTATCCTGATTACAGGGGACGCTGCAGGAGTGGTGCCACTTCTTCATCATCTCCATCGTGCAGCTCGTGCTGCTCTGCCTACTGATTGTCTGGAAGTGGTGGTCGGAGGTCCAGCCTTTCGCGAGGTTGGAGCATCCTGAGGCGCGGCAGAAGAGCCATGGCTATGTCAACACCGTGGTGGCACTGGAGGACGTCACCTAATCGCCGGTTACCAGACCTGGATTCGATGTGAAGTGGCGGCCTCGGCTGCCCGCAGAAATTAGAGTCGCCTGTATCGGCATCTCGACTGGGGGATTCTCGGCTGGTGGATTCTCGGCCGGCGCAGATATGTTCCAAGAAGAAATGGTATCCGTAGTCGTGTCGAACCATCAGTCCAAATTAACCCACCCAAAGGCATCGTCACGGGGGGAGGGATACAGTGTAATAGGTGTAATACTGTGCAGGGCTGTTTAGAGGATGAGTGGGTGTGATATATATATATATATATATATATATATATATATATATATTCATCGGATAGAAAATTACGATGACCGGTGGCAGTGAGCGCTCAATAGTACATATGATAATAATAACTGTATACATAATTACATATGTACCGAACTGTAACACACAACTGGTAACAGCGCAAATGGTTTGAAAGGAGCAAGAGCCAGAACGACTTTTCCGCACATAAATGGTCCCTGTGGATCTGGAGGAGCCTAGGGCGAGATGGCTTAGGGAGATGGTCCTGGCCTGGTTCCCACTAATAGCTCTTCGGTCCAGCAAGTTGGGCTCCGCTAGAGCAGTTTCCGGGTGCCGATGTCCGCGTCTTTGCGTTCGCGTCGCCTTCTTTCGGAGCTCGGCAGACTAGCTAAACATGTAGCCCGCTTGAAAGTGAATATGTTATGAAGAGAGTGGGCCCTGGGGCTAGCAATTGTATGTATGCATGTATTGACAGTAAAAACACTCTCCGATGCATAAAACGGCTATTCTGAGTGTCGCGTCATGGTTAAAAGGTAGAGGCATGTTAAAAACGACACTTAGCAACATGCATACAACAACTAAAATACACTCCATGATCATACACACATTCACACAGCGACCGACATAAACATACACGACACCCATCATACACCATGTAAAAGATCACCGAGCTGACGTTTAAAAGATGGTAAAGACGCCTCACGCAGGTCCGGCGGCAACGTGTTGTAGCGCAATTAGGTACCGCCAAGGAGAGACTCTGCCGACACGTAATGAATCAATTTTACCATTTTCCAAATTTGTATAAGCAATTGCGAATTTTGTGTCATGCCGCGAAGCGACGTAAAATTTGCAAGTGTTGCACTGTGGACAGCTGGATTTTGACTGCTGCAAAGGCAATTTTTAGAACTGTACGTCCGACCGTTTTTGTTTTGTTTGGGGGGGAAATAATAGTTGCAGGACCTTTGGGGGCCATAGCCCCTTGCCTCCCCCTGGATCTGCCCCTGTTCGTCACCCCCTTCTGGCTTCCCATTGCACAGGCCACATTTATCGGATTAAAACTATGCAGTACAGCATAACTTCAGGCATGTACTACTAGCGCCATCTAGGGACAGAATAATAAGTGGACATGTGTGTGTGTGTGTTGAGTATTGATAGTAGTCGAAAGCAATACTCCCAGCGTATAACGACAGCACATAAACCATAAAACCATAGCACAATTGGTGACCGGGGCCGATCTGGGACCCCCGGTCCCGGATCGGCCCCGGCCCCGGTCCAGGATCGGCCCCGGCCCCAGATCGGCCCCGGTCCAGGATCGGCCCCGGCCCCAGATCGGCCCAGTCCCGCACCCGTCGCCACCGCACCGCGGTATTAGCGCGAAGTACACTACAGTTTGGTAACATTTAGTAATTCAGCCTCGAGTGAAGCATGTTCCTGATGAAAATAAGATCATGCTGCGTGTTGGACCATACGTAAAGAAGAAGGCGATAAAGACGACCAAATCAAATAAAGAAAGCCGAGGTTGCGATAAAGAAGGAATCTAGATGGGTTCTAACACATATGAGTTGTTGGAGAAGTGGTGTGACCGCAGGAAGTAATGATAGAAACAAAAGTCAGCAATATGTATAACATTATATCAACGTTTCTTTCTCTTCCGAAACCAGAATTGAGGCATTGGGTACGTATCTTGCCTAGAAAGACTATAATATCCACGGTGCATTCAGCAACGATGCTCGCACTAATGTTGTCTATACCGCAGACATTGTTACTGGTCTCAGACTCCAGATCAATTTAGGCTCTCAAATACAGGGTAATTACCCTACTAGGGGTAGTGGAGCCTTTGGGCGGTGTAGTGGCGATTGAGCAGCTCAGTGAGAAATTATAGTTGCTTTGCTTCATAATGGCGGACAATGGACATCCACCTATCCCAGTTTCTACCGCTCTGGTGCAGACCACTGGTACAGTATTATCGTGAAGAGCATCGATAAACCAATAAATGCAAAGCGATGCTTAGCCGCCTTTGCAGTAGAGTTCATGCGTTGAAGGGAAGTTTGAGTAGCACCTTCCTTGCAGAATGTGTACTTCAATGTATGATGATAGGGGAGACTGGGGGCAACGCCGAACTACGGGAAAAGCCGAAATTGTCCATTACGATTAAAGGAAATAGTTCACCTTCAACATGGGTTTTGAACTGAAATAGCAGTTTTGTAGCCCGTGTTGAGAAATCCTTATCTGGAACTTTTCTTGGCTGAAAAGACTCTCCAGCCGAAGATATTTGACTTGTTGGCGAAGGAATGCGTCGCATATATGATGTACCGTACCGTCTGAAAGTGCCAGCACTGCCATGGAGCATGCGCAGACCAATAACGCACACCATAAAATCAATAATGTACAACCTTTTGTCCTGAATTGGCGCGATGTAGGACCATTTTTAAACAGGAAAAAAGAAACTGTATTAAAAAATATATTAAAATCGTGTTCTGAAAAAATTTCTGAAGGTATTTTTTTTTTCCTTTAAGCGCGTGGCAGGTGCCGGCTTCTGCTGACAGTTCCAGAAGCCTTAGCAAGAAATGGTGTGTTGCTGCCGAAATTGCGCCGTTACTGCCATTTACGGTGATACAGCGCGGTTGGGGCGCTTTTTAGGGTATGTAAAAATCCACAAGGTGCTATTTTAGTGGGCTGTAATTTTCCGTTGACTGCTGCAAAGGCAATTTTTAGATACCCGTATATGCCCGGATATTAATAATTGTGCCTGAATCTGCAATTAAGGATAGTCCAACTATGTATGACATAAAAGGAAATAGTTCACCTTCAACATGGGATTTTTAACTGAAATAGCAGTTTTGTAGCCCGTGTTGAGAAATCCTTATCTGCAACTTTTCTTGGCTGAAAAGACTCCCCAGCCGAAGACATTTGACTTTTTGGCGAAGGAATGCCGCATATATGATATACCGTACCGTATGAGAGTGCCAGCACTGGTCTGAGCATGCGCAGACCAATAACGCACACCATAACATTAATAATTTACGACCTTCTGTCCTGAATTGGCGCGATGTAGGACCATTTTTGAAAAGAAAAAAAGAAACTGTATTAAAAAATATAATAAAATCGTGTTCTGAAAATTTTCGGAAGGTGAACTATTTCCTTTAAGATATTTGACCCTAGGTTATCCCTCGCCCGGGTAGGGCAAAATCGCTACGTGTTCCGGTAGGGGGGTGACTACTTTGACTCATGGAATTGGAATCCCATGGAACCCATGGAACGGGATGGAAATGGGTGGGAATGGGGCATTTTTGGGAAATGTAACGGGTTGGAACGGGTTTGGGACAGACCATATTTTAGCACCACAAAAAGTGAAATATGCTGAAATGGTGGGGATGGGTGGGAATGCGAGCCCCACAGGGTAGGGTGGATAGGACTACTCAGCAAATAAGCCTGCTTGTCAATCGGACGTGCGGTTGCAGAGATATGAGCTTCTCAAAAGTGTCGCCACGAGTCGGGCCAGGCCGGGCCACTCATATTCAGATTCTGCCCTTATATACTCTACGGAAGGAACATTATTGAAATATCTCCCCTATCCCAACCATGGGCTTCGCCACCCGAGGGGCCAGGGGCCGGCCCCCCAAGATCCCTCCGGATCCCAAGATTAGCAGGATTTCAATATTAACATTATGGGAGTGGGGGGGGGGGGGGGTGACAACCACCTGTTGCCCGCCCCACCCCACACCCACTCCAAATTGTGTGGCAACGTTCTTGGTCCAACAATCCCCCGATCTCCCCTACTCTGCCGTTAATGAGCAATTGTTTAAAGGGTACCTATTGAAATCAATGTTATTTCGGAACAATTTAAAGATACTCATTTTGGCTGGGAAATACTAAAACTTAGGAATATCATTAAATTTATAATTGGATTTGTCTAAATTTGTCACCAGGTAAGTATATTTTATTTTAATTTAATACTATCAAGCGAAAAATGACATAAAATTACTGAAATCAGGGTGGCCAAAATGTCTTGACTGGGGGGGGGGGCAAAACGGCTCACTGGGGGAGGGGGGGGGGCATTTGCCTCCCCAGTTAACATGTTAAAATAGGCCTTGATTTAAAGGGAGTGTGTCGACTGTTTTGGAGTGTCAAATATTTGTATTACGGTAAGGAGCTATTCATGTGATTGTTGGATACGATAACATTCACATCTGGACATATTCCACACATCGTCACCATCACCACCTTAACACATCACATCATCATCACCTTAAGTTAAATTTTCACTTATATTTTTTTCCTGATTTTTTGTCTTCGATATCGATAAAACGATCGCCACTATAATCAGCAGGAAGAACATGTTATGTAAAACGGCGCACCTAAGACAATACAAAATCCATACGGACAAACCATCGAAAAGCAAAATGGCCGTCGAGGCTCTGTTCGGCAGCTCCTATCAACGCTCACGGTCTGTTTTCTCGAAATGCTATTGGCTGGCGCTAACGATATGCTAGCAAATGTGTATAGATATTTCGATATTAGCAATGCTTCTAGTAGTGGGTACTGCGTCTAACTTCAATGTCCCAACTTCTCATTTTAAGTAAAAAATTAGTAATCTTCTAGTAACATTAAAGGGAATAGGTCACCTTGAAAGTTGTCTTGAAATGCAACCATACGGTGCATCTTGAGCTAAAAACTACGAATATGACTTTGGTTTGGACAACTGATGGATATATGTGGAGAAAGAAGTAAGTTTCTCTTTCTATTTCACAAGAAATCGTACGATAGCAGCTGGCGTTCTGGCTCCGCCCCGCTCCGCCTGACGCCAAGTACAGTCTCTGACAATGGGCCGCCGCACCGCCCGGGCGGCTGAGCGGATATTAACGAGGCGTCGTGATCGGAGACTACGTGACAGAGAGTGTACCTGCCTCCGGCGGCGAGCGTTCATGTCCCGATCGTGGCCCGGAACAGCAGACATGAAACCGGGCCCACTAGGCCTGTGTCGAAACTACTTAACGTAGGGAGGTAATTCTTTCACCACAACCCATTTTTAGATCTGCTCTACAAATCTGCTATCTCAGTTCAAAACCCCATGTTAAAGGTGAACTAACCCTTTATATTCCCTTTAAGTACCACATAAAATACTACCCAAGATTGGTTGCGTACTCCCATACGATTTGAAATCTCTATCACTTGTGCCAGCTGACACCTGCGTAGTTAGAACCTTGGCCTTTATCTTCTGCTGATGTTTGGCTATTTTGATGATTTTGTCCCATATCTCTTGGAAGGGCTGGGGTGGGATCAGCTTGACAGGCAACTGTGTGGCCTTTCTGTTCTTTGCCTTTGTCCTCTCCAAAATGTTCTCTTGTACATCATGCACCTGACTGGGGACTCATTGAAGTTGAATTACAATTTCGTTTGTCAATTAAAAAAACTGATATATGTATAAATTCGTTCGGCAATAAATAAGTTGTTAAACTGCAGAGGCTTGTATACCTAGATATGATCATTTAGTATTACTAGATAGAGGATAGTAGGATTGGGATAATTTTAGGGGGGGCTTAGTGCCGTGCCTTGGATCGTCCTCGTGTGGCGATCCGGGGGGCGGCACCTTATGTGCCAGATATCGCTGCTGGATGACCATTGAAGTGGATCAAGCGAGCATCGCGAGACTCGAGCTGCAGCTCTGAGGGGGAGATAACGGCGCCGGCTGAGCCCGCGTCACCGGCACTGGTCCAGTTCCGTTCGTCATCGCCGGCCGGGTTGCATCGGCCCGCTGAGCGCCGGGCTGCTGCTGTCGCCGCCGCCGCACCGCCCCTGCCCTCGCCGCACCGCCACCGCCCTCGCCGCACCGCCCCCGCCCTCGCCGCGCCGCCGCCGCCGTAACGGTCGGCCCGCGGCGGGAAGCGTCACCGCGGCCTTGGCGGCTTGCGCGCTGTGCGACGACCCTGTCTCGACTTTGAGGAGATGCAGCAGGAGGGACTCGGAAGGGTCACCACCTGGCGGCCATCGGCGGAACTATCCCTGTTCTGCTGGTGAGTCAGCAGCCTGCGCACCTGACAGCACCCCGCCAGCGCTGACATCTGGTGGGGATTAACAAAACCTCTACTGTACTTAACTCCCACGGCGTGGCGCGTGCGGCGGGGTGGTGAGCGGCTGATGGGCGGCGGAATTGGCTCCGGGATTGGTCGGTGACGAGTGGTCTCACGTGGATCGGTGATGGCGCGTGACTGGAGGGAAAGGTTCCAGCGCGGCTATATGCTCGTGTGGACCTACTATTAAATGTCTCTCTTGTGTGTTTTGAAATAATGTGTTGAATAACTGTGTATATACCTAAAAAGCCCTCTGGGGTCTACCCGATAACTTGTTTTCTAGCAGCCAGTTCTGTCTTTGGAATATCTCAGCAACTATTGTGAATTTGGAAAAATGAAAGACATGGTTCGATTACAAAATTATGTTCTATAAACCAGTGTCAATAACCCCAAATACGCGATGTGAGAAGACAACTTCCTTTAAGGTTCGGGGAAGACACTATACTATATTATATATCTTATTTCGCATATATTAGTATATATGTTTCGGCTTTGAATACCATCATTGCTCATGTATGTTTTACTGGGTCTTGTCATTTAATGTTCCTGATGTTGATCGATGTTCCGTTACATTGAATACACAATCGGTGGAATCCGGCAAACAACTCACCCATTCCCGTGTGGTTGAGGTACGGGAAAGACCGGCGGGAGACACGGGAATGATCGTTGGATAAATTGAGGATGTGGCACTGCAACGGTCGACGAAAGAAATGTACATAATGAGACCCGGCAGCGATCGGTGAAATAAAGTGATGATTTGTCTCGACGTGATGAGCACGCGAGAAAATATACTTATTTACGCCTTCCATTGTTTTCCGGTTTATTTCAAATATTCATTTGATTGAAATATGCATTGACCTAACATCACGAAATGCAACGAATATCAACCACACAAAAGCGAATGCCATATTTTATAAGTTCTATTCAGAATTTAAGGTTGATGTTTTTATAGAGGTAGACATGTGCATGTTACACACCATTTAAAGGAAATAGTTCACCTTCAACATTAGTTTTAAACTGAGATAGCAGTTTTGTAGCCCGTGTTGGGAAACCCCTATCTGCAAGTTTGCTTGACTGAAGAGACTCTCCAGCCGAATATATTTGAGTTTTTGGCGAAGGAATGCGGTGCTGGCGAAATAATGTTGTACTGGTTCTAGCCCGGGCAGAGGCTATACCATCAGCCAATCAGCTTGCAGCTGGTGCTAGCAAGCGAATCGCCGGCTGCTGGTTGGCACATATCCAATGCGAGTCTATCTTTACGCGACTACTTTCGAATCTGATTGGCTGAACCATTTTTTACATTCGCGTGACGTCAGGACTCTGATTCAGAGAGTATGCATATAGTTTTGATAAACAATACAAATGTACGGCCTTCTGTCCTGAATCGGCGCGATATAAGGCCATTTTTGACAATATAAAAAGAAATTGTATTACAAAATATAATCAAATCGTGTTGGGTAAAAATTTTCCAAGGTGAACTATTTCGTACCATTTAAGAACAGACACATGTATACATCACATCCACTCATCCTCTAAACCGCCCACAGTATTACACCTATTACACTGCATCCTCCCTCCCCCCTCCACCGGTAGCTACGCATTTGGGTGGGTTAATTTGGACTGATGGTACGACACGGCCACGGACACCATTCCTTCTTGGAACACCATTTCTTCTTGCGCCGGCCGAGAATCCGCCAGCCGAGAATCCGCCAGCCGAGATGCCGCTACAGCCGACTGTCATTCCTGCGGGCAGCCGAGGCCGCCACTTCACATCGAATCCAGGTCTGGTCACCGGCGATTAGGTGACGTCCTCCAGTGCCACCACGGTGTTGACATAGCCATGGCTCTTCTGCCGCGCCTCCGGATGCTCCAACCTCGCGAAAGGCTGGACCTCCGACTTCCACTTCCAGACAATCAGTAGGCAGAGCAGCACGAGCTGCACGATGGAGATGATGAAGAAGTGGCACCACTCCTGCAGCGTCCCCTGTAATCAGGACAGGACAGCCGGGTAACAATGCGGTCTGATTTGTTAGCTTGTAAAACTAAAGGGACTCTTATGCTGACGCCGTTACGTATTTGTGCAGAGTTCGTACGGTGATGGATTCCTGCTACAGTGAGATCTCGCAACACGGACACACGCTGACGGATCTAAAGGGAGCCGAATGGGACATATCCCTCCACGAATCGTCTGAAATCTGCCGAAACTTGACACATTTCTTGATTTAAAAGACGACACAAGCAACTTTTACTCAGGATAGTATGTTTGAAACAACCTATCAATCCACAGGGAAGCGAAATCCGATGATTTGTATCGTGTGAGCCTTTGGATCTGTCTCGGTAACTGTCTGTTGTGTTGCTCTGGCTCCACCTCTGCTGGCCCAGACAATGCGAGCGGGAACAGCTCTCACAGTAGGCGTCCAGTGGACTCACGTTTGGCGTCATTGCCGTCGCTATGAGAGGTGTCAGGAAGCCGGTGGTGTTGCCAAATGAGGAGGCCAGGCCCCATATTAATCCTATATACTGCGGAGCGATGTCGGCCGCACCCGAAACCGTTCCTGCGAAACAGCAGATGACGTCACGAAATGACCAAAATGAAGTCACATGGCCTTCTGAATAACGAAGAGCTGATGTATTGCACGACACCGGCGCTTGTGTCTGACAATAGTTATCCCGTTTTGCACCTCTATTCGACGATCATTCGACCATTCCATGTAGATTACTCATTACGCACACAATTATCAGATTATCCTTATCATCCGACATATTGAAAGCAAGATACAAGTTAAGAAAAGCAGGATACAAGTTAAGAAAAGCAAGATAAAGTTAGTGGTGGATGCTCCTGGACTGCCTCTTGCAACCCTTGATAGATATTATATTCATAACTGATAAGTGCATAGTTTGTTTAAGGTTTATCATAAAAGCGCCACTGATTTTCCTTTTTAGGAAAGGCTTGTGAAATACTGTCACCGACTCCCGAGAGAACGTGCTGTTGAGTCATTGACAAAACCACGACCGTGCCGAGATTCGAACCTGCGCTGATGACGACGCTCGAAAGTCCCTGCGCGAGAGATATCAGTATTACCCCCAAGATGCGCTGACTGGCCGGGAGACTGATAACGGCAGTCATACACGCGGCTGGCACCAGCAGACCTGTCAGGCAGACGGCACGTGATAGGTCGGGCAGACGGTACGTGACATGAAGGACAGACGGCACGTGACATGTCGGGCAGACGGTACGTGACATGTCGGGTAGAAGGCACGTGATATGTCGGGTAGACGACACGTGACATGTCAGGCAGACAACACGTGACATGTCGGGCAGAAGGCACGTGGCATGTCGGGCAGACGGCACGTGACATGTCGGGCAGAAGGCACGTGACATGTCGGGCAGAAGGCACGTGGCATGTCGGGCAGACGGCACGTGACATGTCAGGCCGACGGCACGTGACATGAAGGGCAGACGGCACGTGACATGTCGGGCAGACGGCACGTGATATGTCGGGCAGAAGGCACGTGGCATGTCGGGCAGACGGCACGTGAAATGTCGGGCAGAAGGCACGTGACATGTCGAGCAGAAGGCACGTGGTATGTCGGGCAGACGGCACGTGACATGTCGGGCAGAAGGCACGTGACATGTCGGGCAGAAGGCACGTGATATGTCGGCAGAAGGCACGTGACATGTCGGGCAGACGGCACGTGACATGTCGGGCAGACGGCACGTGATATGTCGGGCAGACGGCACGTGATAGGTCGGGCAGACGACACGTGACATGTCCGGCAGACGGCACGTGACATGTCGGGCAGACGTCACGTGACATGTCGGGCAGACGGCACGTGATATGTCGGGTAGAAGGCACGTGACATGTCGGGCAGACGGCACGTGACATGTCGTGTAGAAGGCACGTGACATGCCGGGCAGACGGCAGATTATTGGTCAATATGGCAGAATGTCAATAACGAATAATTACTTCATCGAAGCATCGCTAAAATGCACATTCTCAACCAAACATTGCACACACAAACATATGACCAAACAAAACATGCCCCACAAACATATGACACAACAAAACATGCCCCACAAACATATGACATAACTGCAGTATTACTTCTAACATACCAATCATTGAGAGGATTTTGCGCGCGTTGGTCGTGCTGACGCCTTTCTTCACGTGCAGATAGTGGAACGAATTGCCTCCGACTATCACTATGACGCACATTGACAGACTTGGAAGGGCCGACACAAACCCGTTCTGAAAGAAAACACAGGCTAATTTATTTTCAAATCTGCTGCAGTAGCATATTGGGCATTCATGGGCCGTAGTAGTCAGTGACTTTACTAACCACAATCATGGAAAGGTACGGTTAGAAAAATAGGTTAATTCGCTGCCATAAATGTGTACAAGGAGAATGACAAATGTATTATTACAGTCTGGTTGGAGTAAAAACAATATATACCAAAATATCCGGCTGTATTTTAAGTCTTCAGCTCTCGCCTTACCTGTTTGCGCGTACCAACGTTAAAGGGAATAGGTCACCTTGAAAGTTGTCTTGAAATTTGGTTATACGGGGTATTTCAAAACGAACATGGCATTTGTTTGGACGATAGATGGATGGATATTAGACTGTTGCAACATAGACGAAGTTACTCACCCAAAAATCTACCCCTTGGATTCTTGATCCTTTGCTCGTCCTGATTTCAAAAGTTTTGTTCCAACTGTCCCGACATCGTTAGAAATAAAAACCCTTATTTTTTGGCATTGGAAACTGAGTGTCATTCCCTCTGTTGTATTATATTATCCTGGTAGCCCCAGCCCCCCAAAAAACGCCGAGTTTCTAGGCTTACCAATTGTTTTTGGTAATATATATATGAAGTTGACATGAAGTACGCATACAAAACAATTCATTCTGCGTTAAGGAAAAAAGTCGCATATCAATCGGATATTTAGTTTCGATGTTATAAGACATTATCTACAACCCTTAAAAAAATGGTTTTTTGACGTTTTTATAATTTCACGCGTGAACGATCAGACCACCTTCAGCCCGGTCCACCGCCAACAAACGCAACTTCCACTGTCCGATACTGGCGCGGATGAGCTCCACCTCCACTCCGCATCCGCGCCAGTATCGGGCAGTGGAAGTCGCGTTTGTTGGCGGTGGTCCGGGCTGAAGGTGGTCCGATCGTTCACGCGTAGAAATAAAAAAACGTCAAAAACCATTTTTTTAAAGTGTTTAGATAACGTCTTATAACATCGAAACTAAATATCCCATTGATATGAAACTTTTTTAAATAACGCTGAATTAATTGTTTTGTCTGCGTACCAAGGTGTTTTGTCTGCGTACCTTGGTACGCAGACAAAACAATTAATTCGGCGTTACGTAAAAAAGTTTCATATGAATGGGATATTTAGTTTCGATGTTATAAGCCATTAGCTAAACACTTTAAAAAAAGGTTTTTTGACGTTTTTTTATGGTACGCAGTACGCAGACAAAACAATTAATTCGGCGTTACGTAAAAAAGTTTCATATCAATGGGATATTTAGTTTCGATGTTATAAGACATTATCTAAAACTTTAAAAAAAAGTTTTTTTTACGTTTTTTTTTATTTTTACGCGTCAACTTCATATCTATTACCAAACAAAACTGGACAGCCTCGAAACTCATTGCGTTTTTTTTGGGGGAGGGGGGCTACCCGGATAACAGAATACAACAGAGGGAAGGGCACTCAGTTTCCAATGCCAAAGACATAATGGTTTTGATTTTTAACAATGCTAGAGCTGAAATAAAAACTGTTTTGAAATCAGGAAGAGCAATGGATCAAGAATCCAAGTAGTAGAACTTTGCGTGAGTAACTTTGTCCATGTTGCCACAGCCTAATGGATATCCGTCGAAAAATGGGCATGTTTCTCTTTTCTCCTTCATGACAATTATGACGTCATGCATATGGTAGCTTGGATATGGAAACTATTGCACACAATAACGAAGGACTTCAGGCATATATACGCAGGCTGCTTGTAACGTAAACAACCGTTGTGAGGACCAGAAACAAGTTTCGTGCTCCGATCGGGGCACGAAACGTCTTCCAAAAGGGACCCACTAGTCCTGTGTCGAAATTACATAGCGTAGGGAGCTAATTTTTTCACACAACCAATCTTTCGATCTGCTCTACAAATCTTCTATCCAGTTCAAAACCCCATGTTAAAGGTGAACTTGGATTTCGCCCTTTAAACCCTTTAACCCTTTAACTTGGATTTCGAATAAAAAGTGGCCTTCGAGAACAGGGATGTACGAAAAGTGTGTGTGTGGGAGGGGGGGGGGCAGTTAAACTATGATCTCATCTTGAGAGAAACCCAATCCCCTATGCAAGACTGCTTGGCTGATTTGGGCTCTTCTCGCCTGGGCGATCAAACTTTTTTGCCATCAAACATTTTCATCACTAAGCAAAACAAGTTTTGAACCAAAAGTTAGTAGAACAAGTGAGAGGGCCATGGCACCCTGTTCATACGCCTATGTTCGAACTTCGGGAAAGACAAATGTTTCGACTATGTTTACCTCTGATATACCGAAGCCGAAGCCCTCCTTCATGAACATCGGGAGAGTGATGTTCAGTGAAGCGGAGAACCAGCTCGTGACAAAGTAGCTGAGGATGATGATCCACACTTGTAGGTTGGAGAGCAGCGTCCAGATGGCCATGGACTTCGCCTGCACATACACAAAGACAATTAAAAATCACACGAGGGCGCATCTGTTGGTTTGGACCTAACATCATAGCCTAATATTGTTTTTCCCACTTTTGACACTATGCAAGCAGCGATACACATTGTGCAGATTTGTATCATGGTGAATAACAGTACGATGTTCGTGAAAAACAATGTTCCCTGCACGGTACGTTGGATTTATCGCCCGTTAGTAAAGTTGTCCGCCTGCGTGAGAACAGCTTACCTTCTGTTGTTCGGAGTTCTGCATATGTGGCTGGGCAGCCAGATACTTCTTTTCTGCAGCCGACACGAACCGGTGATTCTGAGGAGACTCAGTGAGGAACAGACAGGCGAGCAAAGCCCATGTGGCCAGCACCAGCGCTGCAACAGATCCGGTACTGGTAGATAAAACACAGACATGGAACGGTTGTGCACAAAGAAGCCACTTTTTAATGTCATTTTGAAACCGTCGGAGCTGTTAAATTGAATCATTGTTTGTGTATTGAGCCTTCAAATGTACTCTGAGCGAGACACAATGATTACCAAAGCTTGATACACAATACACATGCCAAATTGTATTTTATGAGGGCTAAACAAAATCGAAAGATGTTTCTCACCACGCATTGTAATTTCTCTCAACAAACATATTTAACACTCAACACTTTTTCGCTTCCTTGCTTGCTCTTGCTTTTGCTTTTGTTTTTTTCCGCGTTTTCTATTCTTCTTTTTTTGTTGTTGTAAATGTTTTCATCTGCTTAGTTTGTTTACCACATGACGTGTGTTGCCCACCTAAACGTGTTTTGATTATTAGGGCACCACATAACTGTAGCAGTTGCAGCGCCCTTAAACCCCAAAATACCACACAGCAGAAGGCACCCATGGCTAGAGACCGGATGCATCGGACATACTTCCACGTCCACCAAACAGCGTGTGAGCGGGGGACCCATCCAAGTTGGCTAAACGGCGGCCGAGCGGGCGACTCACCGTTGAAATAGAACGCCAGCGGCCAGCCTCCGCCCCATTCTATCTGACAAAGACGGCTGCTGACCAGAAAAGCGCTGGCACTGCCTAGGTAGCCGCCGCTCCAGGCCACAGAGAACAGCAGAGCGAACTCCCCGCACGCCGACCAGTTGCGCAGGATCACATTGAAGCTCGAGTAGAACGGTGCCTGCAGTACACACAGAGTAGTCAGGACGGGAGCTTAGGTGGAAGTCGGTCACATTCAAGCTCGAGTAGAATTCTGACTGCAGTACACACCGAGTGGTCAGGATGGGAGGTTAGGTGGAAGTCGGTCACATTCAAGCTCGGGTAGAATGCTGACTGCAGTACACACAGAGTGGTTGGTCAGGACGCTGGAACAGAACAGAACAGAACACCTCCAGCAGGAGAGGTGATGAGAAGTGAATACCAGTGAATGACGACAGAATGACGATACAGCGATGCATCGACACAGCGCAAACTGTGTGTCGTCTGAACAACACAATTATCTTGGTATTGATAATGTAAAGCAGAGTTGTTCTAAGATGGCGAAAACTCTTATATCTTAGCGATCACTAAGATGGCGAAGTGAAGTTGATGACGACGATGGAAGAAATAACCAGTAACCTCTTAGTAAATAAACTAGCGCCTTGTGCTCGCTCCGCGTCGCAATCCCATAGATTCACAAACCCGATAGATGGATGGAGATTTGTATTTTTTTTACTTGTCGGGCTTGGCGGACTTGCAGGGCTTCAGGGGGCAGGTCAGTAGGTACCAGGTCAGACCACCAGGGGCAGGACAGGCGGTACCAGATAGGACCACCAGGGGAGGACAGGAGGGTACCAGATAAGAACCCAGGGGACAGGACAGGAGGTACTAGGTCAGATCACCAGGGGGCAGGACAGAAGGTACCAGGTCTGCTGTAGCTACTGGCAATGGCGGAGGCAGGCACCGGCACCGGAGAGGGAGACGGGCAGGACAGCGACTGCAGTGGCGCAGGGCGGGACCGACGGAGCATCGACAACTCGGACTAACAGCCGAGTACAACCGACCTCTGGTCACAGTACCCTTGGTCGGCGAAACTGAGCCCGCCCCTGACAGCCAGCAGCCTATACCTGTGTGTGTAGGGTACCGCACGCTGCGGCCCGGGACTCGTGCCAGCCACCGCGACACGGGGGAATCAGCACTGCCCGGCGACCGCGGCCGCTGCCTGCTGCGGCCGGACCAGCTCACCATCAGCCAGACGCAACGGGCGGCGGCCACCGAAGCGGCTGAGGGAGGCGGCGCCAGCGGGGGTATCCCGGGGGCGAGGGTGACTTCCGGAGGCAGCGGCATCAGGCTCGAACTTCTGAACGTGCAGTCACTCCTCCCGAAATTGACAGACACTAGGGCAGAGGTTAGTGAAAAACGGCCTGAAGTTTTGTGTTACACGGAAACTAACCTGAAACAGTCTACGCCGGACCGTTATGTTTCACTCGAGGGCTATCGATTATTTCGCTGTGATCGTGTCAGAGGGAAGAAAAAGTCAGGAGGGGGAGTTGCAAGTTATGTCAGAAGCGATCTGCAAGCCGAAAAAGTCACAGCGGTGTCATCATTAGGAGATCTGTCTCAAGTGGAAGCTCTGTGGGTTAAGGTTAAGCTCGATAAGAGAAAAGCGGTGCGCATCAGTTGTGTGTACCTTCCACCTTCCACTGCACATGCTCAAGTGCATGGCGACTTCAATGACATCGAGGAACAGTTACAGAGCATTATTTCTCAGTTTCCGTCACAGCGTATCATGCTGTCTGGTGATCTTAATGCTGATGAACATACAAACCCCGTTGCCAATGCTCGATTGTTGGAACTCGAGAGATACGAATTAAAATGCATCGTCAACGAACCGACCTTATATAGTGGCGCGCACCGTTCCATTCTGGATGTGGTCCTGGTATCCGATGCCATTCATAATGCGCGGCTGCCGCCTACATGTTTGGTGGAACGATGCGACTTTACAAGTCATCACTACCGTGCTCACGTAGAAATCGCTGTTCCGCGCGCTAGATCGAAGGCCTTGTATAGGACAGGTCGTGCATGGAAATCGTTTGATAGTGCCGCATTCTTGACCGATGCAGCAGCGAATGATTGGACCGCTGTTGTGAATGCTAACGATGATTGTGAAATGCAATGGGAGGCGTTCGCGTCCACCTTGAATGGCTTGCTGGATGCGCACGCTCCGGTACGCAGGTACCGGGTGCATAATCCAGCAAGTCCGCCTGTCTCACCAGAAACGTCACATCTTATGTCACAGAGAAGGAGTGCGAGAGAATGCAACGATCCGTCATACCAGTATTTTAATTTATTGACGAAAAGAGCCATTAGAACATATTGCAGACAAAACTTGGTGGAGCGTATAAATACTGCTGCACCATCAGATTTGTATAGACAGCTGAGACCAGTCATTGCTCCAAAACGGGGACCGACAACAGAACCGTCGAATTTAACACCTAACGACCTGAACAAGTATTTTACCTCGATTGGTTTAGAAACTCGAGACAGGTTATCAGAGGATTTTAGTAGATCGGCTCGCGAACCTCTAAAACAGAGATTGCCCAGAGTCAATACAGGGCGATTACGTATATCCCCAGTAACTCTCACGCAACTAGAGAAAGTCATTTTTTTCTATTCCAAACAAAGCTTCGTGCGTTGAAGGGAACATTCCAGTGAAAATTATTAAGCTATGTTTTGCTATTACTGGTCGTTATTTGCTACGAATTGTCAACAAAAGTTTCGCCACAGGGAATGTTCCCGCGAGCTGGAAGCGAGCCATAGTTATCCCGTTGCACAAAAAAGGTGATCCTAGCATGGCGTCCAATTTCAGACCAGTCACTAATGTCCCAACAATCACAAAAGTAGTAGAAAAACTTGTTTTGCAACAACTGACAAGCTATTTAAATAGGGAACACCTATACAGCAGCGATCAGCACGGCTTTAGAACCAATTATTCTACTTGTATCGCATTGCTATCGGTGACTGATGAGATTTTGAACGGAATGGATCGCTCAGAGATCACCCTGCTGACCCTGATAGATTTAAGTCGCTGCTTTGGTGTAGTGGACCATACAACTCTGTTAAATAAGCTAGAGCTATTGCAAATATGTCCTCAGTGGTTTAAAAGTGATCTAAGTGGCCATGTTCAGCAAGTACAAATCGGTGAAAAGCTTTCGGATCCCCTACCCATCACGATTGGAACATTTCAGGGGACATGTTTAGGGCCGTTGCTTTACAACATCGCTAGCAACGACTTGCCGTGTCACATTCCTGATGAAGTTAACGGTTTTCGAATCATTAAGGTCCGCTATGCAGATGATAGTCAGATTGGCATTGTCGGTCCCCGCAACCGTATAAAGGTGATGCAAAAAAGTCTTGAAGAGGTTTTGGACACAATGACGACATGGTTTCAGCAGAACGGCATGCTAGTGAATGCCAGAAAACAGAGTTTATTGTGTGCGGCGATAGACGGCAGTTGATGCGTCTAAACGGATTCCCAACTATTAACTTCATGGGCGAGGTTCTGCATTGCAAAGAGAAAGTACAAAATGTAGGCCTCACACTGGATAGTTCTCTGTCATGGGAGCAACATGTGCAGCAAGTAACGGATCGTTGCTATGGAATTCTGGTCGCACTTCTTCATGCTAAACAGGTGCTGCCTGTAGAAACATTGCCGAGATTAATTGACGCCATGGTATTTTCTCATGTAAGATATTGTATTCAAGTGTATGGAGGTACAAGTTCCAGTGCTATTGGTCAAATTCAGAAGATATTTAACTTTGCAGCGAGAGTGCTTTCAGGTCGCAGGAAATATGACCATATCTCGGACTTGTTGAAGCAATATGAATGGCTTTCGGCTGCCCAGTATGTTAATTATTTTGATCTTTGCATGCTTCAAAAAATTATTACAAGTGGAGAACCCTCGCTATTATCGAGCCGTTTAGTTTTCAACCGAGACGTGATTGGCCGTCACACCCGTCAGTCAGACCAGTTGGCTTTGCCCAGGCCCAGAATCAATCACGGGAAGCGAAATTATCTGTATAGATCGTCATCGCTGTTCAATAGTTATTTTGGCTCTAATAGTGTATCTGATATCCTATCTGTCAGTACCAGGGTGGCGAAAAAAACATATTAGGAAACTGTGTGCAGCCCCCGAACGTGACAGGCGCTCGTGACTCTAGTTTAAACGTGGCATGCAGTCTATGTAGTTTTATTAGTGTTTATTTTTGCGTAATAGATTGGTTGTAATGTCATGTCTTTTATTTGGCTGGTCAGTGCATTTTAGCTTGTGTTAGCTTCTGTATTATAATGACAAAGCTAAGGCTGCAACTTGTATGTACCAACATGAACGACAATGACCCTGTAACAGCCCTATATGTGTGGGAAGGGTCAGCTGATGTATAATACAATACAATACAATACAATACAGGTCAGACAACCAGGAGGCAGGACAGGAGGTATCAGGTCAGACCACCAGGGGCAGGACAGGAAGGTACCAGATAAGACCACCAGGGGGCAGGACAGGAGGGTACCAGGTCAGACCACCAGGGTACAGGGCAGGAGGTACCAGGTCAGACCACCAGGGGCAGGACAGAAGGTACCAGGTCAGACCACCAGGGGGCAGGACAGGAGGTACCAGATAAGACAGGGGGCAGGACAGGAGGTGTCAGGTCAAACTACCAGGGTGCAGGACAGGAAGTACCAGGTCAGACCACCAGGGTACAGGACAGGAGGGTATCAGGTCAGACCACCAGGGGCAGGACAGAAGGTACCAAGTCATACCACCAGGGGGCAGGACAGGAGGTACCAGGTCAGACCACCAGGGGAAGGACAGGAGGTACCAGGTCAGACCACCAGGGGAAGGACAGGAGGTGCCAGGTCAGACCACCAGGGGCAGGACAGGAGGTACCAGATAAGACCACTAGGGGGCAGGGTACCAGGTAAGACAACTGGGGTCAGGGTGTCTGATCCACTGGAGGGTCAGGGTCCTGCCCCTGGTGGTCAGATCTGGTACCCTCCTGTCCTGCCCCTGGTGGTCTGACCTGGTACCCTCCTGTCCTGCCCCCTGGTGGTCTGATCCAGTACCCCCTGTCCTGCCCCCTGGTGGCCTGACCTGGTACCTCTTGTCCTGACCCTGGGTATCTGACCTGGTACCTCTTGTCCTGACCCTGGTGGTCTTATCTGGTACCTTCTGTCCTGCCCCCTGGTGGTCAGACCTGGTACCTCCTGTCCTGCCCCCTGGTGGTCTGACCTGGTACCTTCTGTCCTGCCCCTAGTGGTCTGAACTGGTACCCTCCTGTCCTGGCCCCTGGGTTCTAATCTGGTACCCTCCTGTCCTGCCCCTGGTGGTCTTATCTGGTACCTCCTGTCCTGCCCCTGGTGGTCTGACCTGATACCCTCCTGTCTGTCCCTGGGTTCATATCTGGTACCCTCCTGTCCTGCCCCCTGGGTTCTAATCTGAGATCCTCCTGTCCTCCAGTGGTGGTCTTATCTGGTACCTCCTGCCCTGTCCCCTGGTGGTCTGACCTGGTACCTCCTGACCTGCCCCTGGTGGTCTGACTTGGTACGCTCCTGTCCTGCCCCCTGGTAGTCTGACCTGTACCCTCCGGTACATCCCCTGGTGGTCTTATCTGGTACCTTCTGTCCCGCCCCCTGGTGGTCTGATCTGGTACCCTCCTGTCCTGCCCTCCGGTGGTCTGACCTGGTACCTCCTTCCCTGCCTTGGTGGTCTGACCTGGTACCCTCCTGTCCTGTCCCCTGGTGGTCTGACCTGGTACCTTCCTGTCCTGCCCCCCTGGTGGTCTTATCTGGTACCCTCCTGTCCTGCCCTGGTGGTCTGACCTGGTACCTCCTGTCCTGTCCCTGGTGGTCTGACCTGGTACCTCCTGTCCTGCTCCCTGGTGGGCTGACCTGGTGCCCTTCTGTCCTTCCCCCTGGTGGTCTGAACTGGTACCCTCCTGTCCTGTCCCTGGGTTCTTATTTGGTACCCTCCTGTCCTGCGCCTGGTGGTCTTATCTGGTACCTCCTGCCCTGTCCCTGTTTTGTTTTATCTGGTAACCTCCTGTCCTGCCCCTGGTGGTCTTATATCGTACCTCCTGTCCTGCCCCTGGTGGTCTGACCTGGTACCCTCCTGTCCTGCCCCTGGGTTCTTATCTGGTACCCTCCTGTCCTGCCCCCTGGGTTCTAATCTGGCATCCTCCTGTCCTCCACTGGTGGTCTTAACTGGTACCTCCTTCCCTGCCCCTGGTGGTCTGACCTGGTACCTCCTGTCCTGCCCCTGGTGGTCTGACTTGGTACCCTCCTGTCCTGCCCCCTGGTAGTCTGACCTGTACCATCGGTCCTTCCCCCTGGTGGTCGTATCTGGTACCTTCTGCCCTTCCCTGGTGGTCTTATCTGGTACCCTGCTGTCCTGCCCTGGTACCTCCTGTCCTGTCCCTGGTGGTCTGACCTGGTACCTCCTGTCCTGCCCCCTGGTGGTCTGACCTGGTACCTCCTATCGTATCGCCAGGTGCTCTGACCTGGTACCCTCCTGTCATGGCCCCTAGGGTGGTCTGACCTGGTACCCTCCTGTCCTGCCCCCTGGTGGTCTTATCTGATACTCTCCTGTCCTGCCCCTGGTGGTCTGACCTGGTACCCTTCTGTCCTGCTCCCTGGTGGTCTGAACTGGCACCATCCTGTCATCCCCCCTGGTGGTCTGAACTGGTACCTTCCTGTCCTGTCCCTGGTGGTCTTATCTGGTACCTCCTGTCATGCCCCCTGGTAGTCTGACCTGGTACCTCCTGTTCTGTCCCCGGTGGTCTGACCTGGTACCATCCTGTCCTGCCCCTGGGTTCTTATCTGGTACCCTCCTGTCCTGCCCCTGGGTTCTAATCTGGCATCCTCCTGTCCTCCACTGGTGGACTTATCTGGTACCTCCTGTCCTGTCCCTTGGTGGTCGTATCTGGTACAACAACAACAACAACAACAACAACAACATTTATTGCTATGATGAGATGATGACAATGATTGTCCAGGTGATGGTGCAAAAGCCAAAGCTTAAGTCGCGGCACCACCACCTGGTCAGCTTAGTGAAGTCCAGCTTTTCTGTCCGGTGAAGGCGAGTCAGTCATGGATGATTATGGTACCTCCTGTCCTCCCCTGGTGGTCTTATCTGGTATCCTCCCGTCCTTCCCTCCGGTGGTCTGATCTGGTACCTCCTGCCCTGCCCTGGTGGTCTGACCTGGTACCTCCTGTCCTGCCCCCTGGTGGTCTGACATGGTACCTCCTGTCCTGACACCTGGTGGTCTGACCTGTTACCCTCCTGTCATGGCCCCTGGTGGTCTGACCTGGTACCATCCTGTCCTGCCTCCTGGTGGTCTGACCTGGTACCTCCTGTCCTGCCGCCTGGTGCTCTGACCTGGTACCCTCCTGTCATGGCCCCTAGGGTGGTCTGACCTGGTACCCTCCTGTCCTGCCCCTGGGTTCTTATCTGGTACCCTCCTGTCCTGCCCCCTGGGTTATAATCTGAGATTCTCCTGTCCTCCACTGGTGGTCTTATCTGGTACCTCCTGTCCTGTCCCCTGGTGTTCTGACCTGGTACCTCCTGACCTGCCCCTGGTGGTCTGACTTGGTACCCTCCTGTCCTGCCCCCTGGTAGTCTGACCTGTACCCTCTGGTACATCCCCTGGTGGTCTTATCTGGTACCTTCTGTCCCGCCCCCTGGTGGTCTGATCTGGTACCCTCCTGTCCTGCCTTCCGGTGGTCTGACCTGGTACCTCCTTCCCTGCCCTGGTGGTCTGACCTGGTACCATCCTGTCCTGCCCCTGGGGGTCTACCCTGGTACTCTCCTGGCATGCCCCCTGGGGTCTGACCTGGTACCCTCCTGTCCTGCCCCTGGTGGTCTGACCTGGTACCCTCCTGTCTTGCCCCCTGGTGGTCTTATCTGGTACCCTCCTGTCCTGCCCTGGTGGTCTGACCTGGTACCTCCTGTCCTGTCCCTGGTGGTCTGACCTGGTACCTCCTGTCTTTACCCCTGGTGGTCTAACCTGGTGCCCTCCTGTCCTTCCCCCTGGTGGTCTGAACTGGTACCCTCCTGTCCTGTCCCTGGATTCTTATCTGGTACCTTCCTGTCCTGCGCCTGGTGGTCTTATCTGGTATCTCCTGTCATGCCCCTGTTTTTGTTTAACCTGGTAACCTCCTGTCCTGCCCCTGGTGGTCTTATATCGTACCTTCTGTCCTGCCCCTGGTGGTCTGACCTGGTACCCTCCTGTCCTGCCCCTTGGTTCTTATCTGGTACCCTCCTGTCCTGCCCCCTGGGTTCTAATCTGGCATCCTCCTGTCCTCCACTGGTGGTCTTAACTGGTACCTCCTGTCCTGTCCCCTGGTGGTCTGACCTGGTACCATCCTGTCCTGCCACTGGTGTTCTGACCTGGTATCTCCTGCCCTGACCCTGGTGGTCTGACCTGGTACCTCCTGTCCTGCCCCTGGTGGTCTGACTTGGTACCTTCCTGTCCTGTCCCCCCCCCCCTGGTGGTCTGAACTGGTACCCTCCTGTCCTGCCCCAAGTGGTCTTATCGGTTACCTCCTGTCCTGACCCCTGGTAGTCTGACCTGATACCTCCTGTCCTGGCGCCTGGTGGTCTGACCTGGTACCCTCCTTTCCTGGCCCCTGGCTGTCTGACCTGGTACCTTCCTGGCCTGCCCCCTGGTTGTCTTAACTGATACTCTCCTGTTCTGCCCCTGGTGGTGTGACCTGGTACCTCTTGTCCTGGTGGTCTGACCTCGCATCTCCTGCCCTGCCCCCTGGTGGTCTGACCTGGTACCTTCTGTCCTGCCCCTGGTGGTCTGACCTGGTACCCTTCTGTCCTGCCCCCTGGTGGTGACATTAAAAGCCCATGTGGGAAGAGGCATGTTCTATTGGTTGGTTTGACACTCGTACGAACATCGCACACTCCCACGAACGAATTCGCAATACACTCGCACGAACATCTAGTGCAGCGTTCTGAATTTAATTACGTATAATCGTGATGTCATGTGGACACTGTGTATCGCTGCAGGACGCGACTCGCCAGATAATAGCATACATGGATCACCAACGTCTCTGTCGCCATATCAAGTAACACTGATTACAAAAATAAATTACATAACATGAATCACGAAGCTATTACCATAACACAATGTACAAGTCATGGATCATGTACAGTAAGTTTTGTTGTACTTCGAGAACCTTGCAAGTTCGTTTTACACATACACCATACAGACATCTAAACACTACAAGTGGTGCGTACACAGCGGGCAAGTGGATTTACACATTGAAAACGAACAGCAGGACAGACGCACGTCCTCCCATCGTCACGCGTGGTCACCGCCGCAATCGACAACCGTAGTCGTTCTCATCGTTGTACTGTTCTTCCTCCGGGTACTCCTGGCCGTAGCCGTCTTCCTGTTGGTCGTACGTACGACGCGTCGGTGTCGTATCCCTCCTCCGACTATCCCTGCTGCTCCTCTCCGTACTGGTTGTACTGGTTGAACTGGTCATGGTGGCCGCTGCCTCCGCGGCCAGCCGGCTGATACTGCCCTCTACCTGCCGGCTGACCTCGGGTTGGCGGACCGCCGCGGGTGGGAGGCTGTCCTCTGGTGGGCGGGTGGCCCCGGCCCGGGGCCTGGACCCATTTGTGCTGAGAATTTGCCGTCTGCTGCCGAGCGTCACCTGCTGAGCCAGCATCTCAGTCTTCCTCTGTCGGTGTTGGCGGTGGAGACGGGGGGCGGCCCAGTCATCCGGCGGCAACGGCGGCTGCTCCGGGGGCTGCGGCGGCGGCGGCTGTTCGGGCGGCGGTGGCGGGTCCGTCTCGGGCAGCGGCGACCGGCCGTCCTGATAGCCGTCCCTGCCGCCGCGGTAGCCATCGCGCCTCGGGAACGCACAGACTGGCATAGAGCTTCACTCGCCTGCACATACTGGCATAGAGCTTCGCTCGCCTGCACAGACTAGCATAGAGCTTCTCTCGCCTGCACAGACTGGCAAAGAGCTTCACTCGCCTGCACAGACTGGCAAAGAGCTTCACACGCCTGCACAGACTGGCATAGAGCTTCACTCGCCTGCACAGACTGGCATAGAGCTTCACTCGCCTGCACAGACTGGCATAGAGTTTCACTCGCTTGTACAGACTAGCATAGAGCTACACTCGCCTGCACAGACTGGCATGGAGCTCCACTCGCCTGCAGAGACTGGCATGGAGCTTCACTCACCTGCACAGACTGGCATAGAGCTTCACTCGCCTGCACAGACTGGCATAGAGCTTCACTCGCCTGCACAGACTGACATAGAGCTTCACTCGCCTGCAGAGACTGGCATGGAGCTTCACTCGCCTGCAGAGGCTGGCATGGAGCTTCACTCACCTGCACAGACTAGCATAGAGCTTCACTCGCCTGCAGAGACTGGCATGGAGCTTCACTCGCCTGCAGAGACTGGCATGGAGCTTCACTCGCCTGCACAGACTTGCAAAGAGCTTCACTCGCCTGCACATACTGGCATAGAGCTTCACTCGCCTGCACAGACTGGCATAGAGCTTCACTCGCCTGCACAGACTGACATAGAGCTTCACTCGCCTACACATACTGGCATAGAGCTTCACTCGCCTGCACAGACTGGCATAGAGTTTCACTCGCCTGCACAGACTGGCATAGAGCTTCACTCGCCTGCACAGACTGGCATGGAGCTGAGCTGTCAGAATTTCACAGGCCGGCTGTTGCCAGAGCTCCCATTCCAGAGTGCACATTGAATTTGTGCATGCGCTGCAAGAACTTCTGAGAGGACATCCCGACGTCTGTGATAAGCTGCAGAATCTCTGGAGGATTTGAAGCGTGCCGCGGACAGTTCCAGCTTAAATGCCAGGGCTTGCATGACGTTTCCGTCTGCAACAATAGCAAACCTTTGTTATAATTATATATGATATATGTAGTTTATACTTTTGGGGGGAAGCAGACCATCTTATTTGCAATAACCTTGGAATGCATGTCTGACTGGGATCCCATCATGTTAACACATTGAAATGAAGTATCTTACTAAAAATTAGTAAGTAAATGAAATAGGCATTCAATGCATAGCAGCATAGTGATAATAAACACATCCAACAAAACATACAAGCGAAGACGTATTAGCACAAGACATTAATGAAATAATTGCACTACAACCCACCTTTTTTTACCTGAACCAGGACCTGCTATTATCCTATCTCAGTTCAAAATGCATGTGAAAGGTGAACTATTCCCTATACAGCTACTGATTACTGTCCGATTATTACAATAAAGCTGTACACTGCCTAGGTCACAGATTAAAAGGAACGCAAGCAAATTCCAACAATATAAACAATACATAACAATGATAGAAGACGCAACCACACGACGAACTCGA